>VZRZ01000683.1:277388-379187 GCA_013398175.1 Climacteris rufus
AAAAAAAAAAAAAACCAACCCAAAAGAGTATGGAAGGGTAATCTGGGCAGCTTTCCCTTCACCGCCTGCTCCCTGCAGCCTCCATCCTCCACTGATGCTTGTTTTGAATAGGGCCTCTCACTGCACTTCTCTATGGCAGTGGAAGCCAGACAGCCAGCTAGTGTATTCTATAATAAATAAACAAACATCCCCCTTACCCCCAAACACATGTAAAAGATGGGATTTAAATCATTACGATTTACTTAGCTCTGAAAGGGAGTAATTTTTCACCAGACTGCAGAAAACCCCACTGCAAAGGAGGGACCAGGGCTGAGACTTTCAGAAGAAACGGAAGGAGTTCAAGTACCCAATTTTTACAGAATTTCATGGTAATTTGGCCATCGAGCTCCCTTGTTCACCTTTCCCTGAGCCCTTGTTTATACTGAAAGTTAGATTTTTACTAACTTGAAAAGAAGTAACTGAGGAATTGTGAAAGGTTACCAGTTGCTTTTACAATAGCAGCTTACACAGGACTTGCTTTTTACTCCCCCATGGCTAAATAGTTAAAGAGGGGCTAATGCAGCTCTCTGGACGTAATCTGGGATGGGGAAAAACCTGGTAAAATTCCTTGTTCTACTGCTAGCTTTTTGTGTGGACTTAGGCAGCCAGTTGGAAGTGTATAAGTATTTCTGCGTCCAGCAATGCCTTTTCAAAAGTGCTTGGTTTCTTTATTTTTCAAATGAGGACAAGGAGGTAGTTTCAAACTACCCTACACCAAACATTTGACAGGATTTACACTCTGTCGATAAGAGTAAGGATTACTCTTTACAGCTGGAACTTTCCCTCCAAATAGTACCAAAGTTCTTTATACACAAGAATGATTAGGGATGAGAAACATACCTGTGATATAGGTTCATTATTCGCTTACAGCTCAAATTTGGAAAAGCATGTAAGCTCTCCAGGAGGGGGAGGCAAGGTAATATTTCATCATGACAAGACTGAGAGGACTCCCATGATCTCCTTAGGCTTCCTTTGGGTTATCCAAGGGCTACACATAGGGTAGACCCATTTCAGGAGCCAGACTGCATTTTGCCAGAATCTCATCCAAGTCCCAGACAAACAACTCCTCTTGCATTCATGCAGGGAAGCATGGGTGGTTTTTTCTTGCCTAGTGCAGCATCAAAGCCACATGCAGCATTAGGAAGGCTGATCTCATGTGCTGTCTCCTGCCTAAGTGGACCTTGATGAAATTACCCCTTAGGCCTCAGTAAAAAATTGAGTAGCCCATGTAAATTCAAAGAGGAAAGCGCAGAAGTAATTCCATCTTCATGCAAATTTCCTACCTTCTTTCCCTGCCTCAAGGCAAACAATCAAATGCAACCAAAAGAAATACAAAAGTCACGCAAGAAGCTTCAAATGGCCTTACCTTTCTTCATGCAAGTATCTCTATCTTCTCTTTGTTTCATTACTTATGATTTCTGGCATAAAGCTCATACAAATGAGGGGGACAAATGGAGCAAAGACAACACCATAAAGTATCCAGGAGCAGTCAGACTGGATTTAAAACAACCAAACTCACATGTAAGACCCCAACCCAGAAGAACCTTTACAATGTATTTTATTGGCAGATGCTTATGTCCTGGGCATGCACAGATGCACCATGGAGGACACTAAAGTTCCTATGACAATTCTGCAGAACCGTATCATCTTGTGTTTGCCTTAATCCATATAGAGGAGGTGGAAGATGCAACGTGCAAAGCTGCCCTGCCACAACTTATGGCAGATCCCAGCTCTGAGAGGCTTCACAGCATATTCAGGTGGCACCCCCACCCTTGAAGAGGGTTTCACACCAACAGAGGGCAAGATCAACAAGGCACCTGCTGGAGAAGGCTTCTGCCAACTTGCACTAACTAAAAAGGCAACTGCTTTTCATTAGAACTAACCTCAGCATCCACAAAGCTTAGCAGCTCCTTCACTAAGCTGTGCTGCACCCTTAGTGAATTGGCCACTGAGGATTTGATCCTAAATGTAGCACAGTCTTTCAATCAAATTCCCCTTATGTGCTGAACCATAAGCTTGCCAAGCAGTAGGAACACTGAAGCATTAAATAAAGAACATTTTCAGCAGTCAAGGCCAAGGTTAAAAGCATAAGGAATGTGAAGAGTTGTTTTTGCAGTGAATTTATTGTGTAGGCAAAGTAATAAACCATTTGCATTTGAAGGATCTATAGCATAATGATGTAGATTAGTAGAGCTTCTATTGATTTATTTTTTTTATCTAATTTTTTTAACACAGGGAAACTCACTGTTGTCTTTTACAGGGCTTTGCTCATACTCTTTCAGCCACTGTGTATTTGGGTGAAAGCAGTTGCTGTATGCTTGCAGTGGTTGGCTCAGAGCAAGCCCTGTTTTCCCCAAACTTTCAGTATTCCTTAAGGAAGGAGATGAGTTGACTGTCTTTTTACACTAGTATTTCTAAAGTATCATTTCATTAATAAACTACTTACAAAAGAAAAGCATTTGGTTTTTAGACTAGCCTGAACAGGGCTTCCCTTTTGTTTTTTTTTTTGGATACAAGCACACACAGGCTCTGGTACAGTCACTCAGAAGCAGAAGTCCCTATCTGCAGATGTCTGCATACCTGGGGTTCCACTAGCAACCACTCAGGCTTGCAAATTAAAAACCTGTCTAAAAACCTGACACTATTCATGCACTCAAATGCTTTTAAGAACATGGGTTTGATCCAAAAGTCCATTAAGGTAAATGGGAAGACAAATTGATTTTCCACTGACTTTGTATTAGATCCTACACTTGCAGCCAGGTCTAAAGACCATCTCATTCCCTCAGCTTTTAAACCAAACCTATTCAAAGCCTCAATTTACAAATGCCGGTATTATAATGGGGCATTCAAATGCTAGTATATTCTCAAAATTAGCTCTTCGGTCTGTAAAATATGCATTAAGCATACCTTGGTGCCAATATAAACATCCAGCTGCAGGGATTTCTAAAAAAAACTCATTATAATTGGGCTCGACAAAAATAGGTTACCACTTGTGACTATTAAAGTGTGAGGGCACCAGAAGAATGAATGAGAAGGCAAAGCTGAGTGACCTCACTTCAATTCCTCTCTATCTGCTGTTTCTTGCTTGCAAAGCCTGCCTGGCAAGGTGAAGATGGATGACAGCTTTCCAGGAGACAACACACAATAAGATGGGAATTCATTGGCAGTCAGAGAAAATATCAAGGTATGCAACAGGTGATCAAGAATCTGGCACTCTGAAACCAGGAAAAGATTAAAAGATGCTTTGCAAGGTGACACGTGGTACTGAGAGATATGAAAGTGTATGTATTTAAAATTAGAGTGCTTGAGCAAAGCAGCTGCTAAGTTGCTTGTGGCTTACAAAGCTGCAAAGTCGCAAAGGCTTCCTGCCATCCAAGGACTGACACAAGGTCCATCAGTTAAGGATCACTGTGGCACACCCTGTCCAGATCAGGAGTTGGAACTAGATGATCTTTAAAGTCCCTTCCAACCCAGGCCATAGCATGATTCTGGGTCTAACATAAAACATTTATCTGTTTTCCAAAACTGCAGTGAGAATTTGAACCCTCTGCCCATTTGCAATGCTCAAACGTGCTCTTCGAGGCAAAAAGCACTTCCATGGGAACAACCCTGACAGCATCCTGAAAGGATATGGAAAGCAAAACGTTTAGAGGCAAAGAAGAGCTATTAAGGTTTCCTGCCTTACAAAAAACATAAAGCTCATATTAAAATTTACTGTTTATAAACAGCATGAAAACCCTGCCAAAACTGCTCTACCTCTTCCTGTAGCCTTTTCTAAATACACAAAAATCAAAATTTAACGATAGTTCAAGGCTGCCAAGTTTCCAAATTTGAGCAAACAATACCAGGTCAGAAGAGCATCCGATCCCACACATGCCTATTCCTCCTCTCCCTGAGAGGTCCTGTGTAACAAAAAACTACCCTTTATTTAAGAATGCCAGGGACAGCTCTCCTCCATCAGCACATCACTAAGGACTTTCATCAGATATTTCCTTATCAGCTCTGTGTTTATCACTGGCCGCTGCTGTCCCAGGGAGCCTGGCATGTGCTGTGAGCTGCAGCAATGAAGCCGTGCTGGAACACTGAATGGAGCCTTTAAAACACTTGATTGCAGCAGGAGATGGAGACAGACTCCCTGATTATGGAGTTCATTCCCTGAGAGTGCACAATGCACTGCCTGTGCTGGGAGCTGTGCCCCACACTCACTGATATTAGACCCCTCTCAGTAGGAGAAGATTGGAACACATACTCAGGTGGGGTTTCGTGATATACCTGCATCTCACCTCTATTTTTCTGCAGTGTGTTGTGAAATCATTGTCAAAAGATCCCTAAAAAAGTGGTTGATGTAAGATAGCAAACCAAAGAAGCCAGCATCCCTCTGTGCTGGGATTATGGGCCCCGGTGGGCAGAGCTCTGAAGAAGAAAAATGCTGTAATGACATCTTCACTACTGTTTCATATCAAACATTCCCTCCAGCTGCTGGTGTTTTTCAATTTACTAATAGAGAGGGGGAAAAACCCTGTTCTGAGTAAAACAGAAATCTCAGTCTCCTTTCGCTCTCTCACATCCTCTATATTCCCCTTGGAACAAATTATATGGAAATATTCAAATACTTCTTGTATTGATACTGGGAAGTAAGAAGATACGTCAGAGAGGGCCTTTGCCAGGCTGAAATCCCAAAAGACAGATGACTAGCAAATGCTTACATCCTGCTGACATATTCCTCTGATAATTTTTACAGCGTGTTGCTGAATGCATGATGAGGATACAATGCCTGCTATTATGCCCAGCTCTCCTGTTAACACATCTATACCAGCGTTGCACTTTGTCGTGCGCTGGGTGACTGAAATTTGCCAAGGACCTGAATGGACTAATGTTACTAATTTCCACAGCATCCAGCAGCTTAACTACACACTATCTCCACAGTGTTTTCCATTTCATTTAACAGACCCTTTCTCACATGTCAAAGGGGCAACTTTCAAGGCTTTGCATGAGCAATTTGGACACCCAACAATCCATTTTAGAAGGCGACTGGCATACCCTGTTAAAATCTGTTTTGTCAGAATGTAGTTTTCTCTTCCCCACATATTAGACAGCTGTTTTGAATGATCCCAGTCATGGGTATATCTACAGCACATTCTCTGCTGCCAGGCAGAATAAATTGACCAGCTCTGTGACTGACTACTACCATCACCCAAATGTGAAGTTGCTGCATGGATCATGGTGCTGTGCTTTACTTGCTGTATATATTTTCCCTTCCAGGGCTGAAAACATAAAGGCTTGCAAACATGCAGCTCTGTCTTTCACTGTCTGACTGCTGTTTTGGGGTGAGGATTTTTAGTTGGCTTTTTGTTTTTAACAAAACCCTAAACATTACTAATGAAAACTGATACACCTTTGCAAAAATTTACTTTCAGTCTGAGAGCCATTTTTCCCTGAATGTAGATGTGGCCTGACTGATAAGAGTGTAATAAAGAAACAAGTAGGGATCTAAATGCCAGACCTACTTCAGTGCATAAATCACCATTAAACTGTGCTGGTTCTGGGGAAATTGGTTTTAACAGCACATTTCAGCACAGACATAATAAAAAAGGATATTTTTCCACCCCTGTTAAGCTGTGCAGGTTGAAGAGGGATTTGGGGTTTCATCCAGGAGACTCCTTTCTCCTTCTTTAGGCTGTGAGATGAACAAGCAGCCACTCATTTCAGTGCTATCAGGTGTGGCATGGGGTGGTCTTGCAATTATCATAAAACTCCTAACTATGACTTTGGTGGGTCCCAGTGCACTTCAGGTACAAACAATGGATATGATAGAAGGAGAATGACTAAATGAATCCAAATCTATGTTTAGGACTGAGGTCTGAGCTTCCCAGCTGCTTTGTATGCAGGTATTCACCCTGCAGTCACACTAGCCAGACACAGGAGATACGGTTACAGGGCACAGACTTCAACTTAGGCTCATTTGCAGACACCCTTGTCCTTTCCCTTTGCCTCTTGAGTTATGCCACAGAGGATGAGATCATGAGAGTTGTTCTCATCCCTTACAGAGTTCTAATCAGATGTTAAAGTAGGAAGGAAAATAATTGAAATACTTTTGTTTAGACTCATACAAAGTTCATTTTTGTTTACTTAAGAGATTTCTAACTCGACACAATGCAACAGATTTTTTTAAGAATATTTCAACAATGTAAGCATCTGAAAAAAATGGATTTTTCTAATCCAATTTGTCATTTTTCATGGAGATTCAATGACATGAACATTTTTCATAAGCTTATTGCAGTGCAGTCTCCTAAGCTGCTGGAATACATTATCAATAACAAATTCATCTAGGTCTGGAAAGGAAAAAACACATCAAAACAATACATCTGAGAAGTTTCCCAAAACTTCTCTGAAAAACAGTCCAGGAAGCTAGGCAGCACAAAGTAGAGACAGTTTTTGAATACTTTGAGAGCTTTTAGAGAAAATAAAGTTTAACCTCCAGACCTTTAGCTTGCATCCGTCATTCTCCTGAGTAACTGAGATATTCTCCAAGTGAACCTCCAGCACGTTCACTGTGCTGGTGTAGGACAGTCCAGTCTGGTTACTTCAAATACACACACTGTATTGCCTTAGATCTAAAGTCCACCCCTGAAGTTAACAAGAATTATTTCTATTGGTGGGGTTTTAAATCAAGCCCTGCTTCCTATCATCAGCTGCATATTAACTGTTTAATCTTTTAGGTGTCTGATTTTGCAAAATGCCAGCAATCTCTAGAGAGGTGTGGGGCAGCTCATGGCTTGTCTCTTTATTCAACAACTGCATCACATACAAAAGTATATCTTAAAAGAAATAATTTATTAATAACAGAACTCTTGTGCCTTATCAGCCTCCCAAGCTTTTATATTCCAAGAAACATTCAACTAAACCCCATGGGCTTAAATACAGAAGCCTTTGAACAAGCCAAACTCCCTCTGAAATCCCTGGCTAAGTAGCACCCAGCCCACAGTGAACAGATCATGAATTAAAGATTATTCTTCAGAAAGGCAACAGATGAGTCAACTTTCCTAGTAATTTAGGGTGTTCCTTCAGAAAAGGCTGCTGTCATGTATGAAAATGACACTGAATGGGAAAATGGCTTTCAGAGAACTCTCAAGAAATTTCTATTGAGAATCCTCAGCAGATTGCACCAAAGTCAACATCTACCTGCTGCTAAGAAAGGGCTCATCTCTGCACAGAAATCTGGCCAGACTGTTTTTCCAGATTCCACTGAGCAGAGTTACAACATGGCACTGAAAGAGGGAAGAGCCAAGGCGAGCCATGGTGGGTACTGAGTTCAGCCTTGTTACTGTGGTATAGTCCTTGTGGCTGGATTTACTAGGGATGTGGCAAGGGACAGATTAAAGGGACTACCTCCCACTCACTCCCACTTCAGTGTGTCCTTCAGATCACCTGGACAGGTATGACACTGCCTTCACAGCTTCAGCCATCATTACTACAGAAAATATTAAGACAACTACTGAATCTACCAAAATCATTACTGTTTGCCATACAGACACATCAAGAAGCCATCAGCTGGTTTCTCTCAGCTTTTAAGGGATCATCTCTACAAATTTCAAAGTGCTGAATAATGCTGCCAATTAAGAGCTGCAGTCAGGCAGAGGGTTAACAGGAAGACTCTACTCAGGTGCCTAGGACATCGAGAAGAGCAGGTATTGCTCCAAGTTTTTATCACTCTCCTTAACAGAAGCTACAGGTTCTATAAGGCCTCTTTGCTTTTTAATTTATTTCCTTTTTTTTTGTCTCAAAAGGGCGAGATGAGCATAGTCCTGGGGACAGACACCACCTACACCCCTGCACAGTACCGTGCAGCCACAGGCACCAAGCTCCACTTCTGCTTGAACACAGTAATAAGAGCTGCTACATTCTTCTCCGCTGCCAGATGTGGCATTTGTTGCCAGCAACTCCAATTATGTTTCCAGACATAGAAAACCACTAAAAGATTTGTTAATAAGTTAGTAGGGATATTCACACTGTAATTTAATAAAAAGATAACTACTGCATTTTCTCCCTGCATGGAGTACGCCTTGCCTCTCCATGCCATGTATCTACTAAGCTACCTTAAAATAAATTTCATTTATTATGCCTTCATACAAATCCCATTACTTGCTCAACAAACAGTTTTGTTTCCATGTCTGGGCATCCCTCCAAACATAGGCTGCTGTGTATGCTTTTGTAATTACTGATACACTGTATAAGAAACGATGGCATGTTTCTGACAGACTAATTAAAGGCAAAGAACAGCCTTCCTGAGACTTTGATTCAATTGTTATTCTCTCCTTGGCTTCCTCTGTGATCTCCACTAAACGATGTAATCTCTCTACGCTTCATTTCTCCACCTGTAACACAGGGATGGGAACCTCTCATCTGCCTCACCTACTTATGAGATGAGATCCTCTCATACAACGGGCCATGTTTTCAACTGGCTCCCAAGTGCTCCTCTAGCATGTGTGTGTTTTAGCAAAGACATGGGCCAAACCCAGGCCTTCTGCATTTTGGTCCCACTGAAGATCCTAAAAGGACTCCTGATGGCTGTCAGGCCCCACAGGGGCTGCTGCCACTCCCCTGCCCAGGAAGGTGCTGGCAGCCAGGGAATGACTGCAAACATCAGCTTTGGAGGCTCCTAAACAAGTATTTAAATGCATGAGTGGAGACTCAAAAGCAACCTTTTCTTCAAGTCTGTGTTTTAGACTAAATCATAAATTTTCTATAGCTCACGTTTCTTATACAATAACACTGAGAGGGAATTACTGTTATCCTCACTGGGAGACTGGGGAGGGAAAAGAGGAGAGACTTTAAAACTTCATCGCAGAAATTCCTCTGGGTTTCGCAATATCTTTGTGCAAATTAAAAAGAAACAGCTGTCCATTTGAAACCAAAAGTCATGTCGACTTGCATTAAATATTTCATTCAAATACAAGGTTTGGAGGAACAGTTAAAGTCAAAATATCAAAGCTGCCTCCAACACCACTTGTCTCAGTTGACTACAATTTTATTGCTGATCCATTAGAACAACCCAGCTCTTCTTGACTAAGCACAATTTGTACCAAATTTGCACCTTTTTAAGTCCTATTGTACATGCATAATATTAACAATAATAATTATAATTGGATGGTCAGATAATATTATTCAATTACAGAGCTAGAAGAAAGCTTATCTTCTTCAGAAAACTTATCATCTCAGAAACAGCAGGAGATAGGCAAATATTAACATCAAAGCAGAGGTCAAATTCTATATCAATTATCATGTGTAGAAGCATTCAGTATTATTATGTCTATTAAATTGTCTAAGTATATGACCATTTCTCCTTAATACTTTCATCATCCATTTAAATAAGTTGGCAATGTTTGCCTAATATAATTTTCTTCATTTTACAGGGATTGATTGTGCTAAAGAAGGGTTAAAGCATACAGGCTAGGCCAGGAAGTCTTAATGTCGCTATCCTCTTTTTAGGTGTAGAGCAGATGAAGATTGCTGTTGATAGAGGGTAGAAACTGAAATAGGATGAAGTGAAAGAGAACAAGCTAATGCTAACAGGCTAAATGCTAACAGGCTAAATGCTTTCTAGAGGTTTATATATTATTCTAAGCTTTATTAAGAGGTAAACTAAATGAAACTCCACAAAGTGAGGTTCTGACTTAAAAGGATTATTTTTTCTGAAATAGAGTAAGATACAAAAAGAAAAAAATATTTATTTTCCCAGCACAATACCGGTATTTTTATCAATTTTATAACAATTTGGCAAATGTAACCATGTAGTATCTATCCGGACAGCACAAACACCAAACAAATTAGAGGCTATGCAGAGAGCACATTTGGAAGAGCTTTTGCAGCTCCTAATAAGCTGAAGGGTAAGTACACTCAGTAATGGTGTTTCCAAACAGGATATCCATAATCCTGACAAATGGGGAAGCAGGAGTCCCCCGGAGCAATCCAGAGACTGTGGCTGTGGCAGGTGAAGCACTCCAACCATAATGAGCTGCTACACTGAGCCTTGCCTAAGAAGATGGGTTTTTTATTCCTCCAGCTCTCTTCTTTCCCCCCCTACACTTGAAGCCTGGATAATGCCAACTTACTCTGCCTATGTTCACCCAGCTGCAGCCTCACTGTCTTCAGCTACAGCCTGAGTGAGGAGCCTTCAGCTCCAATGTCCCTTCCATGCAACCTGCCTGCTCCAAAGCTATGCCTGGGCTAATAACTGAAAACATTACCATCCTTCAGATAAATCCAGTCTCAAAACATATTTCTGGATCCTTTTCTAGCAAGTTTTTTTCCCTCACCAACCTAAAAACAGCAGGAAAATCTGGCAGATTGTAAATGATGCCAAAGGGGAGTGTGGAGGGAGTGCCTGCACCACCCCAGCCTGGCAGCCTTATCTGCCCTCTCTGCTCTTGGAATTGCTGGAGGCAATAACAAGGTGAACAGGACACAAATACAGTAGCAGGACATTTACTTTGTAGTCAAAGGTTTCCACCTCCTTAAACTTCCAGGCTGCCAGGTACGGATGACACATAATACAACATCAAACTCTGCAGGTGTCATCAACAAGCTCTAGATTTATTGTCCCATTTCTGGAAAAATTGATGCCTTTAACACTTACCTCTGGACAAATCCACATTAGACTAGTTTCTACAGAAGCAGGAAACACCAAAGGTCCACTTCTGCTTTCCCAGAAATGCTTCCAATGACTTTAAGAAGCCTACAGAGCCTATGCAAAGGAGGATTAGCTCTGTTTCCATTAGAATCCAAACTCAGTGTTTTAAAGAGGAACAATGTGTATGTACAATAGGAAAAATTATATCCCTCCAGGCACTGTCTGCTTCTGCTGTAAAAGTCTACACATTACATTTGGGGCTTCTATTAACAGTCATGTTATTCCACCTGCATGTTTTTCTTAGTAACAGATTTAGGTAAAGCTAATGATTTGAAAGGAGGACTCTGGTGAACAGTACAATTTACACTTAGGTTTGTCATTAAATGTTATTGCTGCTTCCTTCAGAACACTGTACAGCTTACAAATACATTTTCTTTCAGCTGTTATCCTGACAAATGAATTTTCCTTTTACACAAAGAACTGCTTAGGAGACAGCAAAGCATGATGTGCAGCTTCTGCACTTGTGCCTTCTGTGCTGAAACTGCTGCAGGGGTTGATTCTTGCTGGTCAATACTGCAGTCTTGAGGCACAGGGCACAAGCTGAGCCCCTTGGCAAACTTAGCACATTTCAGTACAAAAGAGATTTTGACCTCAACAGCCCCATGCTTCCTTCTCTTCGTATACTTTATAAACCGTTGACCAAGTAGCATCAAGCACTCTGCTGCACTGAGAGAGGAAAGACGGAGCAAGAGGCAGAGGAGCCATAAAAGGTCCTGTGACACTGTCATTTCCAGGGTGGAAGCAGCAGCCTTACCTCTAGCTACCACTGCAACTCCTTTACATTATGAAAGCTGAGTAGGAAGAAAGTGAAAAAACTGCAACACAATAGCTGTACAGAAGCGTGCTGATAAGAAAATGACTGGCATTTCTGGGGAAGATTAATGACATTTTCACCGTGCCTATTTTGTCAATCTTGAAAAGGCCTTGTGCATATCAGGCATTTAATGAATCATGCAACGCATCACCTTGTGAACTGAATGCAATCAAGATCAGGCAAATGGGGATAGTGAACATGTCATCAGAAACACCTTACTTGATGAAAGCATGCGTAGGTTCATGTCAGAGCAACATTGAAACTATCCCACTAAAGGGCACCATGCAAAGGCTGATGAAGAAAATCAAATGCGAGGAACAAGTGAAAGTCGTCTAAAGATGACGCTGGAAATTAAACCTTTACAGCCAAAACTGTACCTGTAGCTCCCTCTCTAAGCAATGATCCTCATTTGCAAACTACACTTTTCAGTGTTTAATACCGTGACTACTTCAAATCCTGCCAACTCCGAGTCTGCTCACTGCTACAGAAACTTATCCGCTTTGTTGGAGAGATTTCTAATGGTTAGAGTTTTCTCCTTCTTAGCTGCAAATCTTATCTTATAACTTAGTCATTTCCTAATAAGCCTAGAAAGCTTATTAGATAAGACATAACTTCATTAGGAAGGTTGCTAGCATACTGATCAAATCAGGAGACCGGAGGCAAATCCAGATGAAGGTTTCCATGAATTTAAGGATACTCAGTTGGCCTAATTTGTTCATTCTCTAAGTAAAACTTCATTTATTTCAGTCTCTTAGATCAAAACCTTCTTTCTTCTCAATGTATTACAAACACCCTTTGCTTTATTTATAACATTACATTAATAGCAAACACCCAGAGCTGCTGAAACACATCTGCAGAAATATGCAAATTATTGCCCAGTGCAAAATGTGATGTTCTCAACCAAATCAGGTCTTTATTTCCCCAGCACAAAGTTGGAACAATTCTGGCCATGTGCAAAGAAAATCAAAACAGTCAGAAAAATGAAGTGCCATTTCACTCCAAAGGGCAATATGTGGGATAATCCATGGTACTCTTTCACACTCACTCAGTCTTACTGCATAGCTCTCAGGCAATATGGTTGTAGCCTGATCAGTCTCCGTGGCATAATTTTGTAAAAATAATTAACATCCATTCAAGTACAAATTAGACCTAAGATGCCTTAGCTCCAAAAACTAGTGCCCTAGTGCTGGAGACAAGGGCATGGAGTGGTCTGGTAAGGGAAGAATGGTTTAAACTGAAAGAGGGTAGATTTAGACTAGATACAATGAAGAATTTTTTTTTTTTTTTTTTTTACAATGAGGGCAGTGAAATACTGGTTGCCCAGAGAGGCCGTAGATGCCTCATCTCTGGAAACGTTCAAGGCCAGGTTGGATGGTGTTTTGAGAAACCTGGTCTAGTGGAAGGTGCCCCTTCCTATGGCAGGGGGTTGGAACGAGATGATCTTTGAGGTTCCTTCCAACACAAACCATTTTTTGATTCTATGAAGGTAAGTGGCTGCTTTTATACATTGGAGCAATGATCTTAAAAAAATAAAAGCTGAGTGCTCCAAGGGCAGCACAGAGCACATCTGCACACTGGGCAAGACACTCCACCAGGATTAAAAGTGCCCACAGAAAAGTGAGAGGATGCTGATTCATTGATGTTCACACAGTACTAGAGATCCTCTGATTGAAGGCTGTAGAGAAGTATAGAGAATTATTAACTACAGAGACACTAACTGTGAATTGATGAATAATGAAGAAAGCAAAGGAAGAACAACCACACAGTTCAGTTTCCCTAATCACTGCCTCTCCAACATTCACCCACACAGTCAGATTGGCAGTTGGCAACTGCAGCTAATATCTTATGTAAAAAGGACAGAGATTTAGTAATACAGCATTCCCCATACAAGCCTCAATTTGGCAATTTATTCAAGTTCACCCTTGAAGCTCAGCACTCAACTACGAACGCTGCTGAAAGGAGGTCTCAGCACCCAGCAGTGTATGAAGCCAGGGGAATGCAGAAGGCAGCAGAGCCCAGGAATTGTGGTGAGGGGTGCAATAACCCTGAAAACCCTGACTGAGAGCCTCACTCAACACAGTTTGAAAAGCTTCACAGCTGAGCAGCACCCTGCTGATGCCCAAGCCTTTCATGTATTGAAGAATACATTCAAATGTGCTCTGCATTGCTAGAAGGTAGCAGAACTTTCTCTGTTGGTTTTCACTTTTCTTATATCACAATATTTATCTATTGCTGGCACCTCATCAGCTCATGACAGGTCACCAAGGCTCCTAACCTGGGCATGTGAGCACAAGCTTTTTAAAGAGCAGTAATTGAGGTGTCTCAAGCAGTCAACTCATAAAGAAAGGGTCAAGAGAGAGAGTTCAGAAAGCAGACAGCAGGAACAACACCTGGCAAATGCAATTCTATCCTATAATGCAATGGAACAAGAGTGAAAATTACTACACAAGTACCAGAGGTTCCTTACCATTTGGTGGGGAGACAGAACTATAAACCTTATTTATGACTGCAGTGGCTATAATAGACTTCTTTTTTTAGGTTTTATTAATCCCTTCCTATCCTGTGTTAACAGGCAGGAATCTCATCTCTGTTCCATTTAAAACTGATTTAGAATATGAGACTTACTGCACACTGCTCAAATGTAGGGGTAGCTTAGAAGTCATTACTTATAAAAGCAGCTGCCAATGACAAAACAACTATTGTACTCTTGTGACAGGGGTTGAAAGCATAATGCAATTTTTAGGACTTCCATTTTGGGTTCACTAGGATGTCTGCAACAGCAAGGAAAAACAACTAAGTAAGAGAAATGGTATTCTGCCAGGGTTTTTCAAGGCTTTTAACAAAAGATACAGAATCATCTATGAAGGACATGTTTTTCATATGACCTTAGGTATCAATTTATATGGCTATCTGCAGAGATCATTGCTTATCAGGTCACAGTGTCTCAACTGGCAGAAGCATTACATATTCCAAATTCAGGGAAATCCTGTGTTGTTCCACGTTTAGCCTTGAACTGGTAGCAAATGTTCAATTCTTTAATGGTGATCACTGTATATCCACCCAAATCATGAAACCACCATGAGGCTTTTACAGAAACTAATAATGAGGAGAATGTTCTTCCTTTGAAACATACTTTAGTTCTTAAAAGCATTAATGCAAACACAGCACCACTCTCCTTAACAAACCTACTTATTTATACACAATGCCAAGTGAGTAGAAATAAAGCCCAAGTCCCAACATCTGAATTTCTGCAGGATTTTACTGTTCACAACCCTTCAGAATCAGTCCTGATAAAAAACGTCCAGCTTACATCCTATTTTTCCTTTTCCACCATGAAGCAATCCTTCTGAGATTATTTCAGACTCAGACAATTACTGACACACCAAAGACAAGGAGTTGAGCCAAGCTACTGCACTGCATCTCCGAGACACTGGCAAAGAGGGCAAAAATAGACCAAACTGGAAATTTTAGAGCCTGCACCAGCCTCCCTGTGGATGTTATTTGGGCCTCTGAATCTCTTTTTCTGCCTCATTACATTGTCAAGAAGTGTCGGGAGGGGAGATAAAATTTTTTCCAGGTTTCAGATTCCAAATGGAGCTTCAAAATAAGAAATTCAAGAAGCCCTTCCCAGCATCAGCTGAGAGCACAGGACCCACATACTTAATGTTTTTGTACAGCAGCTGGCTGATGTCAGAATTATACTTAGAAATGATCCACAGTGCTGGTTGCCTTAAGCATTATTTACAGCAATCCTTAAAAACACACCTTCACCTCTGTCCTGACACCACAGCTTCAAAAACCAACACATGAGGGAAGCACAGGCTCCTCTCAGCACCTCCAGAGTATGATGATCCCATCCAAACACCATTTAATTCCATGGCCCATTTACCCTATCAGAGGCAAGCAAAGGGTGGGCTTGGCTGCATGAATACAGTGAATAACATCAGCACCACCACAAAACGGGGCTGAACAAAGACATATGCAGGCCTTCACATTTAAGATGTACAGATCTTAAAAGGGTCTTTGATGACAAAACGGTCCATCCAAGACTTAAGGTCAAAAACCTGGATGTGATGCAAATCTCTGCAGTTTTCAATACAAGATCTGAAAAAGTGCAAATGATACACAGATGAAGTAAGAATGTGATATACAAAGGAGCTGGTGCAATACTCCAGTAAAACCCTCAGTGCTGAGTGGCTGCTGAGCCAGGGAAAGGACACAGGAAGCAGATCAAGACCTGGATGATTCAGCTGAGTCACAGGACCAATCAGCTCAGTAGGAAGAAAACACATTAGCGTTTCTTCACCAACCCTGACCCCTCAAAACCTGCAGAGGCTGGGAGAAAACACTATCAGAGTGAGCCACGGCAGTGGGTGCCTTCAGCCAGGGGACTGGGAGCCACCGAGGAACAAAAGCAAAACCAGGAGACATCACTTTCTAAAACACAGAAGAATTTAAACATTGTTTGATGCAATGATGCACTGCTCCATGTAATTGCTTTTGATAAAGAGCAGGCAGTTACATCTCACATTTTTAGCCTTGAATTATGGCCAAACTGACTTATTTTGTGAGGTAGAACTGAATCAGCAGTTCACGTACAAAAATTAAGCCCTGGAGAATGTGAAACAGTGAAATATTTCTACTCATTAAAGAAGCTATTGGTGTAGATAGTCAGCATATAGACACAGCCCAGAAAGGTGGAATATTTATGTGTCCAAATCACTTTTCCTAAGATTAATCTGATATGCACATCGTCTACTGCTTGATAGCATCTCTTAAATTTATCTTCCCCACAGATCTACAGCCATGCCCTAATCACTGCTCTGCATCACAGGGCCACAGTGTTCATACACAACAGTACCTGACTGGGGCTCTCTGGGTCACCCCTGCAAACCTTACTCTAAAATCTAGCAGTAAAAACAAAGGTTATTTCTGCACTAGATATTATGTTAAAATTTAGGAGTAATTCAGGGATGCATGGACACAAACTTTGTGGTTGCAGTCCCATTTGCCACGGACACATGTTCTGATCCTCCAGACACAGCATTTCTTGGCAGTCACAGAAAGTGCTGCAAAGAACTGATGGCTGGATACTGTTCTTTCTGCCTGTGTTACTGTCCCAAGGGAACAGCAATAGACACCGTAACATATCTGATTTGTGGTTAAATCCACATCGGACAGTTCCACACCCCTCAGAAAATTAAAAATTAATGTCCATACATATGGGTAAATTACCTTTGGAACATATAGAATAAAATATTTTGGGACACTTTACATAGATAATAGTAGCAAGAGTAATCTACTCCACAAATGAAAATTGTATGTATTTCCTTCTACAGTGCAAATTCATTTCCCACTGCATAGTATTAGCCTGAGTTGGAATATGTGCAAATTTTAGTTCCAAGACAATTACATGTTTTGGAACCAGTATTTCACAACTCATCAAAAGCAGAGACCAAAGCTTTGGATGCTTTAAAAGGCAGCATTTCATTCTTCCAAAGAGAATTACAATGTCCCTTTCTAACTTCCAGAGATACTGAACCATCAAACTGTACTTTCAATTTTGTTACAGTTGAGAAAAAAGCTGTGCAAAGTCCTTTGTAAGAGTTTCTATTTTTTTTTTAATTTCTTCCCTGTCTCCTTGGAGCCTCTCTGATTACTGGAGAGTAGTTTTACAAGTGGAACATTACTGATGTAAGTCGAGAACGATGCAAATTTGGGAGTAATCCTAAATCCATGCTAATAAACCCTTATATCATATAAAGTGTGTACCTCTTACTCTATCTGTTAACTGTTCAGCATCTTGGGAAGGATACATCTTCACATGTATGCCCAACCATGCCATTAATCAGAATCCAGGAGTTTAGAACAGACAGTAATGAAAAACAATGGATTAAAAGAAAAAAGCGTAAGCTGGCAGAAGCGCATTAGGGAAAAATTCATGAATGCAAGTAAGATCAAATATATTTATTCTTGTAACTCTTCCATGCTGACAGACTGTCAGAAACCCAGCTTCATCCAGCCCCCAAGTGAGCAATGGGTCAAAAAAGGGAGTCCTGCCCTGCAGCGCCTCGAGTCTGGAGCAGGACCTGCAGGGTCATGGACAGTTCCATGGTGCTCTCCCACCCCTGTCCCCAGTGGTCCCAGTTTGGTTGTGTTTCAAAGGTCACAGCTGAGCAGGAGCACATGCATATTCCAGAAGGGAACACACCAGATTGGAATAATGCATTCGCTATTGTGGAAATTCCTTTCTACTGCTATTTTTAATACCCAGTATTAAACATGCTTATGGATATTTCCTTTTCCAGCACAGTTATTACTATTCAGCTGCCATTAATGTAAATGGCCAGTGCTGGTTAATGCCAAACCATGTGATGAAATTATTTCCTTTCCCATCTGGGTTCCTGCAGTCTTAAATAAATAAAAAAAGAACAGGCGAGATCACAGCTGAAACATTCATCCTGATCCCTACCAACACCACACAATTTTGGAAGAAATCTCTGTTTTTAGGATAAAGTACATCACAGGCATTATCCTCTTTATCCTACCTAATGCATAGTGGATAATACTACAGTTAAAAATATTAATGAAAAATGACTAATGGTAACTAAATGATTCACTTAACTTGGCTCCCTCTGTAATGTATTCTTCATATGACAGGCATTTATTAGCTCTCACTGATGACTCCACAGACACCCTGCTATGCACAGAGTGCCTGTCTACACATTAAAACTTAATGCACGGAGCAAGAATTATTGATGTTAGCTCTGTTCTAAAAGGGCATATCAGCAGGATTTTTTTTTTCCTGTCATGGCTTTATTTTCCTTAGCTACTTAATAATCACAGATTTTAAATTTTACTAGATGCTAGTGGTCAAAAAAACCTCTTAATTTCACCACAATCTTATTTTTCCCACAATTGCTGTCTTTTTGCATGATTTTTTTTTTTTTACCAGACATATTAAAATAAGTACACATGTGATGTTTCAAGATTGAGAAAAACAGCTTGGGAATCCAAGTGCTTGCACACTGTATGCCTGGGGAAGCAGTGAGTCTTAATGGATCCTTTTCCTCAGGATTTCAGCACTCGTAAGAACAGTCAAATGCTGATAATTAATGGAGCCAAATACTGCATGAAGTCGAAGACTGCCTTGAACACAGAAGTACAGTTGTCTTCACTTAATTGGACATATTTATAGGCTCTGACTGAGCAGGAACCCAGTGCTTTACCACCACACTGATCTGACACAGCATCTCATGCGCCAGTGTAACAACTCTGCTGCATACAGGCCTTTTCCACCCTGGGAGCTGCTGATTGCACCAAACCCCAGGCTTAGCTTTTAACATTGCTGGGTGCCCACCAAGACTGATGTTAATGAATGGTTTAACTGCCTTCTAGAGTCCCTGAGTGAGACTTTCAAGTGCCTACATCCTAGGCACTTGGGAATCTCAGAAAACCCATGGTATCTCAGTCTTTTGGGAAAACGACCACCAAGTGACTATCTCTAATGATCTAATTATCTTAAAACCAATAAATGTTTCCCTTCTTCCCAAGCTAAACAGACCTCAGGCATGATACACAGCTTTTTAATGGTGCTTGGCCACAGCTGCAGGAGAGCCTCTGGCCCCCTGGGACTGTTCAGCTCTCCTTGGTGCAGCACAGCAGCAGTTCCTGAGTGCCAGCATACCCAGGGTCAGGATGGAGCACTGGGGAGCCCATGTTTTGCTGCTGGGAAAGTTGGGTGGGCACCTTTTCTCTTCATACCTCAGACAGCTGGACAACAGAGCAACACTTCCTGCAGCTGGACTGATCCTGCCTGGAAAGATGTAGCTGGAATCTGTCCAAAAGCAAACCTCAGTCAGTCACATCTAGGTATGGCTGCTGCCTTGCAAGGACCTACAAGAAGGCACCCAGCTCTCCACTGCCCTGAACCTGCCAGTGGAAAGTGAGCAGAGTGGATGCAGAATGGTACTGTTTGGATTTGGCTGACTAAGACACCTGGTCTGCAGTTCTTCCCTACTCGCAGAACTTCCTAAAGCCTCTAAATCAGATGGAAAAAAAAGATAAGTCCCCAAATGGAGTAGCTGAAATGCTGCCTCCGTTTCTTTTCCTCTGAGTGGAGACAGAAAAGGAAACATTTTGTAAAGTGCTTGAGTGCCCAAACCTGATACTTAACCACCAGAAACCTGAATGAATCACACACTTCTAATTGCAGAAACCAGGCTGGAAATAGACTTCAACCTAAGACATACAAGTTTTTACCCTATGCCTAAATATAATTCCCACTAACACTCTGTGCTACACTTCCTCAATATAAATGGCAACTTGGACCAGACATAGTAAGGGCTTAATAATCTTTTAGCTATGTTTCAACAAAAGAGAGGTCAATAGGCTATTTACCATAATCTATTTTTAAGTTTCATGAAACTACAGCATAAGAAATAAATCAACCTTGGCCTTTATGATCAGGAGAGAATGGCTCTCTGTGCATTTTTCTTTTTAAAAAAGGTGGATATGGAAGGAAATTGAATGATTTGTCAAACAGGTATGTTTGATAAGGGAATATTAATGCATTTTCCAATAATAAAAGTGAAGAATGCTCTTCCAGATAGACATTTCTTTTCATTTTTATTGCAAAGACAGTGCTTGATTACAGTTTAGGGAAATGAGCTGAAAGAACAGCTGTACTATTTTTTTGATAGGTAGTCAGAAGGGTATTTTACGGAATCTGAGAAGAGTTGGAAGGCAGATGATTCAAAGGATAATTGCAGAATGATATTTGAACAGGTTACATTTGTGCCCTCAGGCATTAAACACAGGAGCCTTTTTAAATTCTCAACACAGGAATTTGCATGGCTGCAAAGCAAATGAACACAAGAAATAATTTTGTTTAGGAGGCATGCAGTAACTGCTGTTAGCAAGAAGGGAATTTTCCACAATACTGGAAAATTGCAACATTTTATCTGAAGTTATTTAGAATAAGCCAGATACTATTCAGTTTAATATTCACCAACATTTGTTATGTTATAGTATCATATTTTGAGTAGTTTCAGAACAAAGATCAGAAACATTGCAGGATAATGCAGGCAACAGCAAGAATGTGCAGGAACAGCCCCAGGTGCAGGACTCTGGCTCTGTGGCATTGGGACTCAGATGCAGAGGTCCTCTGCAGCCTGTTGGGACACAGATCACAGCTGATCCCTGCCTCTGGGGGCTGGGGTTGCTGCTGAAAGCTGTCAGGCAGGTGCCAATGTCTCCCCTCCACAGTGGACCAGATCTACGAAAAGCAAGAGCATCTCTGTCCTCTACTTGAGAGGTCCTAGCTGCACTCCTGGTGCAAGCTGGGACTCTCTTGTTATGGCATAAGGGATATTCAGGGTATGTACAGTATTTTATTCCAGCTACATCTTTGGTCTCAATTTTAATATCAGATTGCAGAAAAAAAAGAAGTATATTTCTAAAGGTTTCAGCCCTCACTAATGTGTGCCCTGAACAGCAGGGCAGTCTCTTTAAAACCCCTCCAGGTCTGACAATCCCACATCCTGCTTAACAACAGAGCCCACACTAATCCTGTCCAATAAAAACCAGATATATCAATTAGTGAACTTCAGCGGAGCACACACCCTACATCCACATCATTGACACGTTAGTGCATCATGATTAATGTTGTGCATTTCATGCCAATTGAATTCCTAATGATTAGCCACTTAATTCTGAGCTGAAACAATTACTCTTCCCATTGAGAAAAACGTGTTTCAGCTCAAAAGCTCGGCAGCTGGAGAACAGAAAAGCCATCTATAGCCAGTCATGCATGTACATCTTGTGGAATCAAAATTCAGGTTTACTAATACTAATTCTGTTTGCATAATGAAGCACTGGGCATACAAAACCATCCCTTTTCAAGACTGGTACAAAATCTGTTGGCAGAACTGAGCACATCCCTAATTCACAGATTTCAGCAGCAGCTGGGGCAAGCACACACTCATGTTCATATTTGTGCACGAGAAAGCAGTTTGCCTTTGGTCTGTAAAGGCCTCCACACAAACACTGGTTCTCCCTGAAGTCACTTAGATGAACATTTCAGACTCAGTATATATTGGTAGATGCTGCAGTGACATACTTACATGTCCAAAAAATCAAACGGGTACATTTTGATTTAGATAATTATAGAAAGGAGCAAATACTTGACTTGCCTTCAAGTAAGTGAGGAATTTAAGAGATACATCACATGGCAGCTGTGTAGTTTTGGTATATGCACAATTTAACTTGTAACCAGTAATTATACTTGTCATCTTTCATGATCAAAACACTATGCAGACAATAATTACATCACCAACATGCCCCTGAGAAACAGATAAACAGGCATAACAGTTACAGGCATTACTAGAGTGGAATCAGAGACATAACAATCTGGTGACAAAAAATACTAATGGCAGAACCAGCATCACAGTGCGTGGTGTGCTCCTGGTGCAAACTGGCTCAGACAAGGGCACTGGCTGAACATCCTGCAGCCCAGCAGGAACCAGAACCACGCCTGCTGCCGTGGCTTTCACACGGTGCTGATCTCTGTAGCATCGTTTACATGTGATTCAAGGAAAGCATTAACGCTGCCACGCTGGGAGACTCGGGCTACAGAAAGCACGGCTGAGTAGCACTGAACAGACGGTGGTTCTCCGGGAACAGTTGCTCAATGTAGTATTTAGAACACAATCAGAGCTGCTAACAATGTGAGTGGAGCATTTCCTTCAGTCTCTGAAATTAAGGGACTGTCCCCAAGGCAAACTAAGCCAGGGGGAGTCTTTCTGCTGACTTTTGTAGCCACTGAATGAAACTCCTTTTATATGTGCTGCAACAGGCTGCTCTGACATCTACAAGAGCCAGCAAAAAGATCCCTGCTGACTTTGAAAATACATCAGACCATTTCTTCACCAAAATGCTGACCTACCACACAGTACAGTATTTAGATTTCTTATTCCATGAGGACTTGTAGCTTTGCAGTGAAACACACACTAGCATTTGACTGTGTAAGGGATCTCAGGCTGATGTGTGTGACAGTGAGGATTCACAAGGGAGTGAGCTGTTCCAGGAGATCACCGCAAAGTCCAGGAGATGTTAGTTAGAGGAAAGTCAAAAGCTGTTTCTCAGAAATAAATGTGCAAAATAAAGCAGCACTAGCTGATAACTGTAATAGATCTGGAACTCTTAATTTCTAAATCGCTGGTTTATTTTCAGTGCCTGCAGCTGCAGGCTGAGCCCTCCCTTTTAGTTTTACCCTTCCTTGGCCTCTGCAATTACCCTCCATGCCCCACTTCTCCAAGACAGAACGCTTGTGAAGAAACCACAGTCCAATACAAGTATGTTTTCTAAAGATATACACACTGGCCAAGCCCAGTTACATCCATACTACTTTCCTATCCCCTGTTCTTATTCCTCAGGCCTCACTGATTTTTAAACATACTTTTAACAGAGGAAAAAATAAAATAAAAAAAAAAAACTTCACAGCAACCAGTTGGTGGGGCTTGGTGAGAGACCCAAGTTAGTGACCACCAGTAGTTCTGTGACAGCTCAACTGGAAACACCCCCCAATATCCACATACACTGCACAAAGCCAAGCTGCACAAAGCAAGAAGCATTTCAGTGTACAGCTTCCAAAGACAGGAGCAGGTTTAGCAGGGAAGGAAGCTCATTTAGGCTGGTTTGGGATGCAGTCAACAGATTGAATACAGAGATTTTTATCATGTTGGTACTTAAACAAGACTGACTTGTTAGTGACAAGACAGATCTTGAACCCACACAACTGCAGGAGAGCCTTTAATAATAGATGACAGTACTTTGCCAGTGGTGGGATAAAGAGATTTGGTGTTTTAGCGGATGATACCTTCTGTCTTACTTCTTTAGCCAGAGATTTAATTACACCGATAATGTCATGAGAAGCAAAAATCAATTATTCATTACACCTGCCTAAGAAATCATTCCTTTATCCCACATATTTTGTTTCAAGATCATTTACACTTGGGTAAGAAGGCAGCTTTCTTCCTTCAGCATCAATATTTTATACAGTAACTCACTTAAGAGCCCAAGTGAAAATTGAAGTGGGTCTCTTAAAGAGGACCAGGACACGATACTCTGTGCAAGGTATGCAGGTGATGCTCCAACACTCCAAAACACTTCCTCAGACATATCAATGGCTGTGTCATTCTGGGATTGTAACAGATCACTCCCTGATCCTGTTTATGTGCCTTTTGAAAACAGTCCTTCAATACATTTACATCTCAGTGTTCCACAATTTCTTTAGAGGTGTTGGAGATGAAGCCACAGGTCTTGCACTGCCTGTTTTCTAGCGCCCTCCACTTTAATAAACACAAAACCTGGCCTGCCATTTCTTTCTTGACACATCTTCATGTTCTTTTTACCAACAAACAGATTTTTTTTCTTTTATCTGGTTTGTTTCTGCACTAGTTACCGAAAATAAAATAAATGAGAGTGCAATTTTCAGAGGGAGAAGTCTCTCCTACTTGTTCTTGCACTGTGTGGCTCCACCACTTTCTAATAAAGCCATGACCATAAACATGCACAGTCACTCATGTAAATAATACACTCATTTTGTAAGATAAAAGGTAGGAATAGAAGAGGAAGAGTGAACAGAGCTAAAGTCTGAGAAGGACTGAGGCTGAGACAGAGACTTCAGGGCCGGAGGAAATGGCAGGGAGGAATAGAAAGAACAGAGTATTTGTTCCTGGCAAGGAGGCAACCTTACCCCCCTGCATACAGCCGCAAATTCAGCAACAGTTTATATGAAGTAAAGAAGATAAAAACAGCTGCAGAGAAGGCAGTAGGATCACTCTTACCCCTACAGTGAGATACCCTGGGCAGGGTAACTGAGCCCCACAAGGTGTTGGGGAGCTGGACATGACTCTGTGTGCACTGTGCTCCTCCAGCACACACCGTTCACTGCAACGCTGTCTGTGGTGGAACACTGCCTACCAAATATACACCACCACACATTTCCATATGCACACTGCATTAGTTTCTAGCACTGCCCCAGAACCCCTGAGTTCTTATCAGAGTCCAAGCACTGCCTGGGCTAGAAACTCTGCAGAGACAGAGGCAAAAGCACCTCTGCATCAGGCAGGGAACTGAGCAGAGCCCACGTTCTTCAGATGAAGGCTCAGATTAGCAGAAAATCATGCACAAATGGAAGCATGTACAGAAGGGGCGAGAGAAGCCTACAGACACAGGGTTTACCCCCACAGTGACAGTGAACTCCTGCCTGGAAAGCACAGTGTGAAAGGATTTGTTTCCAGGCTGTAAATATGTGCCATTTAAGTATAAGAAAGTGCATAGACACGCTTTTGTAGGTCCAAAGCTATGGAAAGAAAAAGAAGCAAAAAGCCTCTCCTGTGCTCAGAATAGTGATTTTTTTGGCTATTACTTTATAGAGAGACATCATTGGCACAACAATCTTTTACAGAAAGAAACCAGCATTCATGGAAGTGCCTAATATTGCATATCTCACCTTCCCCACAGGAACCTTCATTCAATTTACATTAAGTAAGACGTTACACTTTTGGAGAAGTACCAGTGATTTCAGCTTACCAGCTCAACTAAACATTTCTTTTTTCCTTCAGCTGAGCTTATTATGAATATTTAATGTACCAAAATAAACTGAAAGCTACCACTATGAATCTGTTCTCCAGATCTTTCATCCATCTATTGACATCCAGGCTCAGTTCACCAAATGTGACACTAACTATATTGCTATGTAAATACAACTCTTCAACTACTATTTCATAAGTAAAATATATGCAAGGCAAAAGCCAAGTCTGATTCGAAAAGATGAAACTGTCCTTTCCCAGCTACAGAGATGTCTTTGTTACTTCAGCTCCTGATGTCAATTCCCCACGCCAGCTTGTACGTTCATCTTCTGCCCTCTAATTGAATTAATATTCACTTCCTCTTACTAATCCCCAGATGCTTGTCTGAAATGATCTAAGACACAGCCCACAATTACAGGGAGAAAAGATTTATATTAGGGCATGAATTTGATAGCTACATAGGTTGCTAATTCGCTGTGCAGACAGGCAGTCTCACTGCAGGGACATTGTGATTTTTTACTGTTCCTCTAAAACTTGGAGGTAACATTTTGCTTTCAGCCCCACGCTGGACAACAATCAGAATACTGTGTATCAGATGTGATTTAAGATTGAAAAGAAAGGGAAACACTCCTTCCTGGATTTTCCAGGCACCAGAAATACACATCAATTTCAGTGCACTGTAATGTTCCAGCTCTCTTTGGTTTGGCTATTAAGTCACTACAAGGGAAAAAAAAAAAGAGGAAATTTTTGGCATAAGACACTCTTCAGCATTTCCTAGTGCAGCAGAATGCATGGAATGGTGAAAAGAAAAATAAAAAAGCAGTCTGAAATATAGTTCCTTTCTGATCCCCTGTGTCAGGTCCTTTAACTTAAAATTCGGCCTCTTTAGAGCTTAGGAGTTTTGCCATCAATTTTCAACAGATCAAGTTTCACTTTTCTCCCAAGGTTATAAATGGATAGAAACATCTACACTGACAGCATGCTGGAAAACCTAGAGTACAAAGCCACTTACCCCTCCAATGCAACTACACAAAATCATCACTGTGAAGGAATAAAATTTTGTTTTCATTCCAACCCCCGCATTTTATTATTGCCTCATGAACGTAGGAATGGTTCAAATACAAGACCCCATACACACCAGAATAGAAAACTGCAACAGATATGTAGATCAACAAAGATCTACTCGAGTGGCCTCAGTGTAATCAATACTGTGTTATTTACAGAGGAAAAAAAAAGACATACACAATATAAACACTGGTTTTGATGTGTTCAAATGCTACCTTGTAAAAATGTTTTTTTTTTTCCTTTTCTTTCCACACCTGTTCCATGTGACTAAGAAACAAGGTCTGAAAACTGGTGCATAAAAGCAGCTTAAGTGTGGAAGGTCCAGATGATGATTACTGAAACAACCAATCTTTCAATCTGGTGATCAAACAAACAAATGTAAGGACAAGTCCAACAAGCAGCATTTGGGCATTTCCTGTGCATGGGGCACAGGTCCTGTGTTTGCAGGGATTCAGCTCCCAGTTCTCCCATTCTTGGAGAGCACCCTGAACACTGGCAGGAACAGCCTGGGACCCTCCAGTTTGTACTTTGGATTCAGTGAACTGTTAATTATTGCTGTGTCACCAGGGACAAACTAGGCTGACAGGGCAAGGCAGAATTTTCTCCTTGTTTACTAGATCAACAGACGAGCACATGAGGTCTTAAAACAACCGTGGCTCTTACTCTGTTATAGCCTCAGATCATCATGACAGGAGGTTTAATGAAGAGCCTGTCAGCCTGAAATCCTGCTCATTTTGTCTGTTTATTTTCAGAACACATGACAGCATGAACAGAAGAGTGTGAATACACTCCCTACACCGTGACACCTGCATACATGGCCTGGGCACCCTGATGTCCAGTCTGGGATGTACAGTTGAATCACCTCATGTCCATCATTACCCACACACACACCTGTGAGACCAATCCCAAGTCAACCCAAATGCTTCCCAGCTACTACAACTGGAAGAACACAGCCCAAACTCACAATTGCTTTCAGCCATCCCCAAACTGCATATCTGCCAGCTGACCTTTCTGCTCAGCCCTGTCCGTAATCACATGGAGCAGCCCCATGGGAGGCACTTTTCCAGCATCCCAAGTGAGCAGTATGGACTGGACTGTAGCACCTGGTTTAACCCACCTTACACTTCCCCACAACCTTCAACAAAAAGCAGACTTCCTTAGAAGGTGTCCTAAAATAATCTGTGCTTGACTCAATGATTTACACACTTGTACAAAAACTCTACAGCCTATCTCCCCACAGTACCATGAATTTCCTTAGTACAGGAATCCCAAATGGCACACTGGCTTCTGCAGCCACATCTTTCAAAGGGCAGTATTTTCATCTTGCTATGTCCATGGCATTCACAGAGAAACATTCCTGAATTTCTCTGCATAAACAGATAAGAATATTATTGCACTTTTACTAAAGAAAGCATTGGTAAGGTGCAGCTCACTATAATATTGAGGTTCATTTATATTGTACAAAGCTAGAAAGTGAATAAATAATATATATTGACATTACATACAATATCAATGGATATTACAGGTCATTTTATAATACTTGAGGTGCTACATCAGATACAGTTAAGTCTATAAAAATGGGACTTGGGGAATCTAATTTCTTGAAACTAATTGCAAATTTACCAACTTTACTGTCCCTCCTTAAAATTCCAGTTAGACAGTAAATAACGAGTACCAGTAGATAATTTATATGTCTCTATTCTCTCATTTTCATAGTGACATCTATTGGGATACATTACTGTCCCTCAAGGGGAGAGAGGTTGCAGCTGGGCTCTCAGGATTTAGAGAGATCATCTGGCCCTGTCACAAGTGGGCTACAACCCTGCTGCACTTAAGCAACCTCTTCAATTAAAAAAAAAAAGGAACACAGGGAAAAAAGGCAGATGTTTAACCAAACACAGCTGCTTTCCTTCACACAATGGAGAAAGCTGCCCCAAAACTACTTGCACCAGAAATAAGCAAGAGAGGCTACAGTTTACAAGGTCTGAGAATAGTGGGATACAGCAATTTAGCCAGTGATGCTGGAGCACTTGGATGATTGCTGATGTTTGGAGATGCTTGGAACACAGACAGAAAAGATACACTCTGCTCTGCAGGAACTAGGGGCAGAAATCCCTGCTCATTACACCTATTTGCAAACACTGATATTCTCCCACTGCCCTTTGTTTCCAGATCCTACAAACTGCCATATATCCCTGCATTTTGAGGTGTGAGTATCCAGAGTTTCTGGTATGTAACTTATAAACAGGGAGGAAAAATTAGGAACTTCTTGCAGAGAAAAAGGCCGATGAGGTGTCCCATTTGAACATGACTGAGTTCGGAGCAAGCATTTGACTGAATCAACATCATTCGGGTCTCCAGAAGTTTGATTTGGAGACAATTAAACACAAAAAGCCACTGAATTGCACCAGGTCACAGTGTTGGAGTCCAGGTCTTCTCTCCATCCAGCTGCCCCAGTGCTTGTCTAACAGGGAGCCCATGCATTGCATACAGATACTCAGTTTTGAAAGCTGTGTTATTCTCTTTGACCTCCAACACATGCAACCCTTTTGGATTTGGCTATGTCTCTTGTATTATTAAACCTTTCCTCTCATAATTTTATGCCTCCAGAAATCTTTTATAGTAAAACTCACATGCTCTCAAAATAATAAAATACCAGTCAAGGACTGCAGAAATTAAAAAGAGATGTCTCAGCTGCTTCTTTTTCTATCTGGGAAATCTGAGCTACTTTGAGTGAGACTATATTTCTTTCATTTCACAGGTAACAAGTCTTTTATTAAACACAGGTGCCCAAAAATCTGTCCCAATGCACTGCAGCAACTTGAATGAGCATGTCCTGGGGATAATTCTAGCCTTGAGTGCTGGTAGTTACTGTACATACTTGTCTGATTAATTCCTCTTGACTTACAAAGGTATCAATCATGTCACAATGAATGATCTGTGAAGCACACCATACCTGAAACCTTCCCCTCCCCAAGTCACTTCCTCAGCATCTAAAACTGGCTCTTCTCATTTGTAATCAGTAATTAATAACAAAGCATTCTCACTAGTGCAATTTTTTTGCTAAGGTTAATGTAATATTTCATCGCAGGCCAGCTGCTGTTTTATGACTTCCAAGCACGACAGTAAGTAATGTCTCTGCATAAGAAGTCATTCATGGAGTAAATCAATTAGCTGCTCTTTCATCAGCAGGCATTCTGCTGCAGCAAATGAGGCTAATTACATATGAAGTTGTTGTTTACCAACAGGAGTATGTACCCAAAGTTTTTCATTGCACATTGACTGTTGTTCCTTATGTCTCCATTCTGCAACTTTTCCATTAAGGAGTTTTTAGTCTATGATCAATCAAATACTGTATTTATGAGCCATACTTACCATGCTGTTATCATCTGCATAGGTTTGCCTACAAAGATCAGCATCAATCACACAACATATGTTTTCAGCACTGGCAGAACCTTTGGGCCACTTGTTGCCCTTGATAAGGAACATACATATTTATGACTCTTCATCTCGGTTG
Source organism: Climacteris rufus (assembly GCA_013398175.1). NCBI lineage: Eukaryota > Metazoa > Chordata > Aves > Passeriformes > Climacteridae > Climacteris > Climacteris rufus. The sequence continues at coordinate 307,109 of VZRZ01000683.1, forward strand.
CAAAGCATCAATAAATTCGAACATACTGTTCTTTAGATAAACTGTACTACTTCTCATACTCAAAAGTTCACTTCACAGGATAGCTACATGGCTGTTCCAGGGAGGAAATCTGAAACCCAGAATATATATAGGTGAAAACTGGAGAAAAAAATAATGTATAGCACTGTTGTACAGTGCTGGTATAACCTTATTGTCTTACAGGAATTGGCAAATAACTTTGGAGACCTACTTTTTTCCCCCCTTCTTGACTGATACAGTAATTGTCTGTCATCTCAGGTTTTTCTTGCATGATATAGATGACGAAAACACAAGACTGGCTCAGGAAGCTCATGACCCACAAGCTGTTGTGCTCTGGAAGAGTCTCTTGAGTTCTTTATCCTTCCTGTAGTCCAGTCACCTGCTGCTGAAGATAAAATAGCAGGTGAACTGGACCTTTCATTCTAGTCAGTAACCTGTTATTTGATTCTTGTATTTCTGAGAATGAGCAGTTGAAGCACACTGAAACAAACTGCATAGTGCTCAGTGCCTCAGGCTCACCAAGGACTGAAATACCAGGTTTTAAGCATCGGAACCTTTGATCCAAAGTGCTGTGGATGATGTGTACACAGAGCTCAGACCACAAAGCTCTGTCCAGGAACCAGTACAGCTGTCCAGGAACCAGTACAGCTGTCCAGGAACCAGTACAGCTGTCCACACAGTCATCCTAGGGAGTGGAAATCAATTGAATATAGAAAACTACCAGCCCAGGTGCGTGATGTGGGCTGAACCAGGTCGATATTTGCTGATGCTATCGAGGCAGTCTAAGCCACAGATAATCACAGGGCAGCTTCCAAAAAGCAGCATTTGTGGCCTGAGGTGATTGAGGCTGTATAAACACTGTCTGCAAGGTAACAGTTCACTTTGTTTCTTTCTCTTGGTGGGAAGAAGGGGAGGAGAAAAAATAGAAGTAATGAAAGAAATGGGTAATTTTGGAATGACCGAACCAAACAAGTCCAATACAAATTCATAACAGAAAGGCAACAAACACATGGTCTACACCTCTGACTCAACAGTTCTAGCAAATCATTAGACATCCTGGCTCCAGCTACACCAAAGGCAGACCCCTAGAAATACCTCTCCTCAACAAAGATAAATGTGTTTGCAAAGGCAAGTAACATGGCAAACAGCGTGACCTTTAGCAAAACAGTCCCATCAATTCATGAATTAAAGTTAGGAAAAGTCAAACTAGAAACTGAAACACATTCATTCTTGGATTTAGATCCTGATGGATACAGAACTTTATCTCTTCTGTGTTCCTCTCAGAAGTCTAGACAGTTAGACTAAACATTGGTGCTACTTGTATTTAACGAGAATGAAATGTTAATCTTGACAACTAGAAGACAAAATCTAACCTTAGAGATGCAATTACTTCCAACTCCTTTAACATTTGGTCTATTTTGGTTCGTAACTTCTTGTAATTCAGTAGCACATTCACTGCACTAAATAGACCAGTGTTAACCACGAAAGCATGTGTAATGTTACCCAATTCTGAACTTCTGGTGACTCCAGCCCATGGGCTGACCCACAATTATCTGCTATTTTTGGATCACTGGGGCTGTATACAGCCATGTAAATTACAAGACACAGTTGTATATGTTGTCTTCTAAGAATATGCCTTGCAAGTATTTGTTTACCCACATTCTTAAATTCCTGGGGTTCCATACACAAAAATACCCACCAAATCCACCCAAGGTAAAATACAATTACGTCCCATTCCTGCAGGGCCCTTCATCCATGCTCACTTACATCTAGATTCTCTCCTTTGCTACTTATTGTGTGTTTGAACCCTCTTTCCATTTATAATTACGTGGCTTTTTAATCAACTCGTTAAATAAATGGTCCATTTTGGCCCTCAGAATTTGACACTGGTATCTCTGCAGCTTATTACTAAACTCCTACCTGAAAATGAAAGGCAAAACAAAATATAACAGGGTCTCAGACATGCTGCACATTGCCTGCAGTGTATGAGGAGATCACAGCCTGGAAATCCACTTACTCAGTGCAAATCAGTTCAGTTATATTGACTTTTCTTTCCCTCATGGTATATTACTGCTCATGAAAAATCTTGCAGTGGAAGCCCTAGAGAAGAAATCTTTTGTCCACAGACAAATGCACTTCCCTATTTTCTGCTCTATTACCACAGGCAAAAGAGCAAATGCATTGTTCCTCCTTTTACAATAATCACAAGGCCAGGCACCCAACTAAGATATAAATACCAGTGGGCTTTGTCATGGACACTTTCTCAAGCCCTAATTCAAGTGTTATCTCCACCCTATCTATGCCCTCTCTTCCTCCTTCAAACATATGAACAATTATGATGAGTCCTCTGAAAATCTGACTGCAATTCTAACATTCAGCTCCTACAAGCCAACAGACCACCCTTTCAGTCACCTCCAGATCAATGCTACATTAGAATTTCCTGAAGCCATATCCTCCTTTCTGCATTTTTTTAAACGATTTTTATTTTTTTCCTTCTCTTCTTTTTCCCTTTCCTTTCCACAATCATTCACCAGGCCAAAAAGAGATTCAAGAGACAAACGATGGCACCTGCAAACAACTCAAACAATTCCATAGAAGGAAACAAAACAGGCCAGGATCAGAGAGGCTGTTACATGTCAACATAGTAAATACCCAGTCAAACTCTCAGCTGGTGTAAATCAACCTGTCTCCATCTGGTTTTATGAGGGCAGTGCAACTTGATATTAAACACAGTAGAAAAACCTTATTCTTGTTAAACTACAGCATTTGAAATCTCAGCGAGTATTGACCCTGTGTGACACTTATTTCAATTGATGGCCAAACTCTCATCTCCCCAGGTAGGGAACAGCCAGGAGCACACAGAATGTAAGGTGGTATGGGCCCTTAAGACGTCTCAAATTTAAAGTTTCCTACCCTTAAAAAAAAATCACAGCTACACCTAGCTTGTAGTAATCCAAAACCACAGCTTCAGGGCATCTTTCAGTGGCCTAAAAGTCTGGTGTTTAAATTACACATATTACTTTGAACTGCAAATATCTGCTAGATCAGCTCCACTGTTGCTCTGAGGCAGCTAAAATGAGTGCCAGAGAGATTCTGTGATGCCACACACAGCCACTGACACCCAGGAGAGAAACATGGGATCACATCAGGAGTCCAACAGGTTAACAAGGGTTAAATATCAAACTGGTGCTTCCATTATCTAGATGACTAAGAGAGAGATTTGGGCCAAAAATTCTATTAGATTCTATAGAATCAAAGAATGGCTTGGGTTGGAAGGGATCTTAAGGATCATCTAGTTCCAACTGACGTGAGCAGTGGGGACACGAGCAGGAACACCTTCCACTAGACCAGATTGCTCAAAGCCCGGTCCAGCTTGGCCTTGTCTTCTTACATATTTATTACATATTGACTTCTAAGCTGACTGTACAAATGGCTGATTTCAACTGCTTCAGCAAGGCAAGATTTGAGATCTGATCTCCATCCCCCCACCCTCCGAAGTGCTGACGAACTCTGGAGGAACAAACACCCTCCTGCCAGAATACACACCAATCTCTAATCTGCCACTTCTAGAAATGTGAGACAGACATTTTTTCTCTTTGGGAACAAAAGGTAACAAAAAGATGAGCCATGTATTTGATGAAACATCCTAGGTGTCATCTCCATGCTGTTGTTTTCTCTGGCAGTCTCTACTCACTGCCTTTTCTTGTTACTCTTTTTCCAGATTGCTCATCTCGTCTGCTCCTCTAGTTCTGAGAGCAGCATGCAAAGACCCTTCCAAAAACAAAAAAAAAAAAATCAAACACCACGAACAAAGAAAGAAACAAAAATTAAAAGCTTGATAAAAAAATATATCAGAAAGCTGATGGAAACACTTCTGCATAAAAAAATATCATCTCCTTAGCTCAACATCAGCTGCCAGAACTGCTGCACTTCCCCAAACATTGACTTTCTGGCTGGCTCACAGGTGAGCCCAGAAAGGGATGCTCATGGTTTGCTTGGTCAGGGTACACAGAAACGAAAGAGAGGCAGTGAAAGAGCTCCCAGATACATCTCCTGCTTCAGGAAGCTCAGGAAATCATGTCTGAGCTTGCAAGAGCTCTGGGATTATGGCCCTTCAGCAGATGGGGATGTTTCTGCCTTTAACGATGTTAAAGGGCAAGGAGGTCTTGACTGACACACAGCAGACCCCAGAGAGACTAATTACTCAGCCAGCCTCTTCTCCCTTACCTGCTCCTCCTGAGCATCTGCAAAGAGTCTTTAAATTTAACCTGCAAATGCCAATAGTTTTCCTTTCTAGCACCACACTGTTCTTCTTCAGGGCTTCTACGTGCACTTTCCATTTATGCAATGCTGACTCCCATAATGGTCAATAAAGGCCAGTGTAATAGTATGACAAAGTTATGTTCCCAGCCATGCACAGAATTCAAATTGAATTAGAAAGGCAGGCTGTGTTCATAAAAACAACACTAACGAGCAAATGGAGCTTTACTGCGCTGCATAACAGATACCACATATCTTTGGGTTGCTGTCAATTCTTTATGTAAATACTTTAAATCCCTCAGACTTCATTTTGCTCACTATATAGTGAGTCTCTTCATAATCAAATAGTATTTAAAACATTTACTGCCTTGTTAAATCTAACAAGTTAGATTTACTGGGATAGTCACTTTCCTTAATAGCCAATTTAGTAAAACTCAATGTATTCATTGATGGATAAATATATAATAGGCGGTTGTTAAACTTTAATAAATATGTTTAATAGTCAGCTGGCATTTTCTCTCAATGGCAGCACTTCCTCTCAGCTGCCAACAGGAAATGCTTCTCCTGAATGTGCCAATTCAGCCCACATGTAGGGAATAAATTGATCTATAGCAGCAAACAGGAGCGTGAATTTCAGGTAGCTTTCTCACTCTGCTTGCCACAAGAGGAGCAACAACTGAGGTTATCCTAAGCTCCCATCAGTTCAGCCAGGTGTTGAGCAGCACACAGTGTAAGGGAGAACATGAGCTACAATATTTGTCTAGACTCCACACAAGCCATGAACTAGGACTAGCCAGGAAAGGCAGCTGGCTACCTGAGAGTCATATAAATTATATTCATGCGTTATTATTACAATTTACAGTCTTACTGCACTTTTGGTCTCATGTAGGTCATGTCAGGTTGTCTCATCCCACCCTGCCACTCTGTGTCAACACTGTGCCCTCAGCTTCTAGCTAGATCTAAAAAGTACACTTTTTTAAAGCTTTTGGGAAGCTATTAAAGGATTTTGGAGGAGTCCACATCATTAGATGACTAAAAACCTTTAAAAGTCAGGCCCTTAGCTCAAACTTTAGAACTTTCTGGCTGCAGGTCCCCCGATCAGTTCTTCACAATGAAGGCAGCTGTTGCATGTAAATGAGAAAAACAGACCAAAATATCTTCAAAGGAGGTTGTATTTGTATGCTCTGCTGGGAACCTTAATCATAGCCACAAGACACTCACCTGGGTGGGATTATACAGTTCCTGGAGTGGGCTTCTGGATCCTTTCCGGCAGCAAATGTCCATCCCGAATGGATTTCTACGCATTACTGCAAGGGGAAATGGAAATTAGTACAGGTTAGCAACACTGGTTAGCAGCAAGCCATTGCAGTATGTACAGCAAGAAAAGATTTTCTGACAGATCATGGGATTCTAGACAGTGTTGTCACTTAACTCCTAAGTTTCCTTATTTTCCTTTCCCTAGCAATTGTCTAAGAGTTAAACCATTGTCTATTGTGGAAGTTACTAAAAATAAAAGCTGCTATGCAACAACTCTCAGCTCTGGCACACAAACATTCAACCATGGGGACCAAAGCAATACAACTTTCAGCAGTGCCAGATACTTGCTTCTCTGCTCATCAGGGAGGAGTTGGAGGGATTCCTCTAATCAGCATCTCTGAGAGGAAATGCTTGAGCCTCTCTCAGCCTAAACACAGATGTACACAGGAACCTAATATTAAAATATATGATTTTAGAGCTTTTGGACTAACTCTTCCATTTCTCATAGAACAGATACTCAGTACACAACACATATACAGTCAATCATTGCTGCTCTTCTGGCTACAAGCTATTTTGCTCTACATATTGCAGTTGGAAATTTGACTGATCCATGAACCAACAAATGCTGTGTTATCCCCATTGAAGACCAGCAGGTTTCCAAACCAACAGCTTTGTCAAAGGTCTGATCAAGGAGCACTTTGGACAACAAAACATTTTTCAGGAGAAACACTGACCTGAGCCCCAGCAGGTGCAGAGACCATCAGCTTCAAGTCAGACCTCTGTGGCCATAAAACTCTGTAAGAAGCCATTTGGCTCCAACCACTTTCTACAGTCAGAAGGAAAATGAGCTCGCTGTGCTTCTAATCTCATGTGTCCCACATCATCCTCTGCTAACACTCTCTGCCCCCAGCTCGCCCTGAGAACTAGGGAGGGAATATCAGGCTGTCAGACACCCACATCAGGCATCACAGCAAGGGAAGGTTTGTCTCATTAAGGTTTAATTAAGACATAACCAAAAAAAAAGGAAAAAATATGTTCCTGCTGGGAACATCGTGTTAAGCAGAGTCAGGCATGCTTTCACCACCTCTTGCCACGTTTTGCAACCAGAAACTATTGAAGAGTCCTAGAGCAAAGAGCTGCACACTTGCAGACATGGATATTGTGGGCTTCAAGCCAAGTCAGAGAATACAGTCCAGAAATGTTTTAATACTGAGGCCTAATGTGTAATCATAATTGATACATCAAGCTGTATAAACCACAGAAAATTGTATACAGTCCAGCCTGGAAACATAACTGATTCCTTCACTCACTCCATATCTATTTTTCAATAGAAGGTAATCATCTAATTACATGCTGGGTCACTTTTTCCATAAGCAGACAGATTCCACAAGTCTTGTGGCAGGAGTCAGACACACACACTCAGAAAAAAAAAAAAACCACTGGCTTCAATTTTCTTCACAATTAGGACAGTAATATTACTAGAGGCAATAATTTTAATTGCTATGTTTAAACACCTGATTAAATTCTGAACATTTTTAGTCATGCAGACAAGTATTGCAATTCCTCCATTTTTACGCTAATGTGCCTTTTTAAGAGATAACTTTGTTGTGAGAATGTGTTTTAAAAAGTTAAAACTTTAAAAATATTTCACATGACTAATGTCAGTTTCCAGAGCCTGGAAGTGGTTTTAGGAAGAAAATATTGAAGTGAGGATGTTAAGGCATCCAGCAGCCATTCTAACTACAGAGATCCAGTCCATCTCATCCCCTGTCATCCTCCTCCATACTCTTGTAACAGAAACTGTGTCCAGAGAAGCTTTCAAAATTATTTTGTAACCCCATCCTCAACAGATAAATATTTCCAAAATGAAGCTTCTCACTCAACAGCAAAGCACATAGTTTCCATTTAAAACACCACAGCAGGAGGAAAGGGAGAGGGCAACGTTTCAGTGTATCCAGGTCCTTAGACTGTGATTAGCTAAGATCCTGCAACTCCGATGCTTTGATTCCAAGATGAAGAAGAATCGTCATTCTAGTGTGGTGTTCCCTAACTCACTATTTCACTTTTCATTTCCATTAAATGCAGTAAATAATACCATGCATAAATGTATCCATCCCTTTCTGCTTCACCTAGCCAGCAGGTATCAACACAGCAACACTTTATATGCAGCAGTAACAGCAATAAAGATTAAATTATTTACACAACATGAAAGATTTGTTTCCAGATGTAAACAGACAATAAAAAAAAAAAGGAACAATCTCCCTAGCAAAAGCTAAATGCTAATGTAGAGCCTTAGTCATAGAGGTGATTCAATCTATTTTATCATTCCCAATATTACTGAATTGTTTTGTTTTTTTCAATAAAGCCTGTAGAAGCAGAGAGTGGAGTTAGCATAGCAACACTACACTTGGCTCCCTGTTTACTGGTGTCAGGAACAGCGTGCCCTGATGGAACTCTACACAGCACATCTGTGCACACCTGGAAAGTACTCGTGCCTGGAATCTAAATGCAGCATCAAAATAAAGGTGAATGCTCCCCTTTCCTCAGGAGAAATTCCACTTGCACTGTTTGCACAACTGTCCTTAAGTGAATAACTATCAGGAATGTTTTTATATAGTTCAAAACACTTGCTGGCATGTCTGTGGACAAACTCACCTCTCAGGGCTCTGGCAACCTGTCTTCTACTCTCAGCTTCTCTGAGGCAATGCTTCATTATGCCAATGACACAACCTTTTGGCCCTCTCACCTATAGCAATCTGCAGTAAGAAAACTGTAATATGGATGGTAACTGCAGCTGTACCAATTTTAACAACACTTTTGCTAAGGATCCGTCACACTACTGTGGAAGTGAAAATTTAAAAAAATCAAGCCCTTTATTCTTGCCAAATCTTCTTATTAGCATAGTAAATATCTAAATCTACATTTTATGGTTTGGGCTGATCTCCATACATAATTACAGTTAATTATAATCTAATGATAAGTACTGCATGTGCATGACTCCAAGAACTGATCAAAAGATCACGTTCACGCACACTAACAGCATGAAGCAGCTGACAAAGAATCTTAGAATGGTTTAGGTTGAAGACCTTTAAGACCAGCAGCATTTGCTGCCTTTAATGATCAAAGAGCAGTGCTAATACTGCAAGTGCAACAAAAACCTGTATCCCCAGAACTTAGCCAGGAGTGTGAGCAACTGGATGAACTGTTAGAGATTTGATGCTTAAATACAAAAGCAGTAAGAGCAAGACCTTTCTTCCATCCACAGGGATGATTTGTCCAAAATCAGTCTTGGCCCATTCTGCTAAAATCTGTGGAATCATTAGTTATTAATCTAACAGGAAGTTTGCAGAAGATGCTATCTAGGCCCCAAATTTCAGTTTCTCAAAAGAGAAAGATAAATAGTGCTGCTTATCAAAACAATTATCAGCTGGGTACATATATGCAGAGAGAAAGACACTACATGTGTGAGCCTTAAATCATCTCAGAATGGAGGCATCTGTGCACAACATCCACAAAACTCCATTTAGACACACTAGTACCAAGAGCAGGAATTTGACACACAAATTACAGTGCACTGAGCACAAGAACACTGAAGGTCATTTACATGGAAACATGTGAACCAGCCTTAAGCTGCCACCTCTACGTGGCAGAAGGCATTTATAATGCACTTAGGGACCCTGGGACCCTGTCCCAGAAGTTGCAACCTCTGGAGAAAATACTGAATATAAGAAGCCACAGCAATACAATTTCTGCCTCTCCCTATGAGGAGCTACAGAAAAACGGAGAGAGGGGACATGGTAGCACTTCTCTTGATAGATTACTGGCCCAAATGTGAACCCTGGGACTACCTAGAAAGAAGTGAAAGGGGGTGGGGCAGAAATCACAGGAACCAAGAGTTTTGGAAACTGAAAACCATAAAGGTGACCTTCTTACAGTGTCAGAAGGGCAAATCAAACCATTTCTCATAAGTTTGTGTGGGATCAAGTCACAAAGGAGACTCTGCTGGAAGAGACATACAAAACAACTGCCACTACTTCCACTGGCCTTACAGAGACAAACAAGTGACATTTCAAATATGAGTGTATGCATTCAGCAGCCACCTCTACCACTATCATCCTACAATCTCATAAATGTCACAGGCTACAATTTCCAAGACTTCAGTATATTAGAAGTTCCCCAGCTGTTATCCAGCAACTTGGTAAGGGAAGAAACCTGCTTCCCTACTTGGTAACATTTAATCTACATTGCTTGGACTATTCTAATTACTGGCATGATAATAAAAGCCAAATGTAAAAATTTTACCTCTGTTCACTGCCTCTTAAATTAACATTCTCATATTACAAATATTTGAGAGAAGTTCTGAGGACATATTAATATTTAACTTTTCATTACACTGGTCTAAAGTACAAAGACAAAATTCCCTAATACAGCACTGCTTAAAGCTGACATACGTAATTCATTCCTCCTACTGGGATGCAAGTTGTCTCACTGAGGAGGAAAAAGTATGCATTGGCAGAAGTGTGGTGATACTCTGGTTGAAGATCAGATCCTGCTTTTGTTTTACAGAAAAAAAGTAAAATATAGTCCTCTTTTGGTTTGATTGCTCTTTTTTTTGGTCCAATTTTGGTAAGAGAAGCTGAAAATGGACAGCGTTCTGCTCACTTCTTTTGGCTGAAGTACACTGCTCTCCAGCTGTCCAACTGCCCCAAATTTCAGGTCAGAGTTAATGCTTTCCATGGAGCATCCTCTTGACAGCAAAGAGCAGGTATGTAACATAGGAGCTCTTCCTTGAGCTATGAATAACTGGGTTAGGGCTGACCATCTAAACATCCCCTACCCAACCTAGACAGCAAAATCAGTGCCACTTGGTCAAGGCAAGATAAGAGCATCAAAATGATTACTTACATCGTTGACATCTCTAGCAATGTTTACAAAAGCTACTGCCTTCAGAGTTCCTGAATTTTTAAAGCACAGCAAGAACAAATAACTAGACCCATACCGAAAGTTTAGAGATTCTCTTCAGCTAAAGATTTGGACACTTTTTTTTGTTGCAGAGACTTCTGCTATGACCCCAAAGCAGCACAGAAAATTACTTCTATTTGGTACAAAGGATGAAGCATTGGAATACATATTTAAATACTACACTAAATACCTTAAACACAGTGAGACATCCACAGCCCAATTTTAAGCATGTGTCTGTAAATGGTATAAGGAAACAATGCTCTGTCTGTATCAGCAAGAAGTATGCTCAGGGCAAGTTGGTCATATCCAAATACAAACCAAGCAAGGCTCAATCTAACAACATTTTGCATATGCAACATTCTTGAAGGATGATAACACACAGGGCAGAGTTGAAGTAAATGACCCAAGGAAGAAGCCCTTTCCCAGAGTTTGTCAGAGGTTTTGGGCTGATTCTTTTTTTTTTTTTTTTTGCAATTTGGAACATCCTGTCCACATACCTTTCAGACAGTTAGCTAAAATCATGCTGAACAAGCTTATGACTAGTAACCAACTTGTTCTGCTTCAGGAAAATGAGCCTTCCATAATGATTTACAACAATCTGCTCTGCAAGACTTCAGCCAAGTTCAAACCACAGGCAAAATAGGAAACTCAGCGACAAAAAAATCTACCTAATTTCAAATGTCATTAAAATTCCTATGCTCTCTTCTACAGACTAATCAGGCTAAGGACACCAAATGGTATGGAAGGGTTAATTTTTAATCAGCAACCAGCAACATGAGGAGTGAATGCAAATGCTGTCACCCAGCACTGGCTACAAAGCCTGAGTAAGGAGACTTTGAGATAGCTCTCCAGGCAATGATTTATGAACACTAATCCTTCAGCAGGGGTTCACAAAGATCAACGGATTGATAGCAACATCTTGTGACATCTGGGGCCTTGTGCCTTGCTGCATTCAGCTCAGGATTTTAGACTAAATTATTGGTGCTTCATCTGGAGACCACAGGTACAAGGATTTATGACTAAACCCTTGCCTGGCCTCTTTTGATTTCTTAAGGCTACACTGCAGCTTTCCTCCCTGTGACTCGAGAGATCTATTTTTAGAAAGTAAAAATCAGATTAGGTATTGCATATAAGCATACCAAAGTCTTAAATGCAGAGAATGTGATAATTCTTATTCTCTACATTGATGGAGAAGCAGATTTTACCCTACATCAGGCAGTAATTACAAAAATGAGGGTTCACTCAGCCTGAGAAACAAACAGAAATGGATACAAGAAAAATGAAGGACAAAAAACAAAGACATCACACTTTAGTGAAATTATTATTGCCAAGAAGAGCAGAAAAGCTGCAAGTTATGGGGCCAGAGACCAGCAAAGTAACAGTCCTCAGCTCACAGGCCAGAAAAGTAGAGGCAAAGAGCTTTAGAACTTCCACAAAACAATTAGTTGCTACAGACTTAATTCATGTTAGGAAATGAGACTTCTACAGGGTATTCGTTTAAGCTCCTACAATTAACACAGAGCTGCAGCTGCAGACATGGGCCACTCCACGGGGCTCTGGAGGTGGTTCCTCTCCTCTCCACTGACCAGCAGCCCTAGATGGCTGAGCTTACATGAAATAAATCCTGGCACAGTAAAAAAAATGAATCTCAACATTTGTTTCTTAGCTCTAATCACTAATTACAAAGGTTGTAAATGCCCTCCAAAGAATAGAGAGATATTTAATTCCTTTTTGCTTTAGACAGTTTTCCAGAAATAAATTCGTATTTTATCCTGTTTGTTCTCAGATTAGCATGGGGATAGATTTAATTGGGCACAGTGGGGAAGTTAATATCCTTGGGTGAAATTATGCAGAGACTTAGATTCTTGGTCACCCTACGGACATTGTATGTGGCATAAATTAGCACAACATCTTTCCTGTTAATGAACAATGAGAAATTTTTTCCAGTAATTTTTTTTTAAATGTTAATCTATACAGCATTTCTTTAGAAGTCTCAAAAAATTATCCCCAAACTTAAATCAAGAGACTTTTCCACAGGCTTTACTCCTCCCATGAGGAGAGCTCTATTTTGTTTATCTCTGGAACACACAGGCTGCTTTTAATGCAGCACATTTTTCCCAATGTAAACTACAAACTGTGTTAGACTTGGTCAGAACTTTTCTGATAAAACCTTATTTTATCTGGCATGAAATGTAGATCTGGGGGCATCACAATACTTCACAGGTCCATTCTGCATGGATCACTGACCAACTCAGCTGTTTGCTCACCTCTAAGAATACCCTAATTTATGTCATCAATTAGCAAAGCCAGATGTCACAAAACATTGATCAAAATGGTCTATTTCTTTACTCAACAGGCTAATTCTAAGTCTTCATAAAGAAATAAAAAATTGTTTACCATCCATGTCAACTTAAAAAATTCTCTGTTCCCTTTCTTTTTCCCCCATCTCAAATGCAAAGGAAGTTAAAAACTTAGCAACTATGACTTTACGTATTTCACAAACACATGCATTATGAATTTGCATGAAGGGACACTGTGGATCCAGTACACCAAAAGCAAAGACAAACATCTTCTGGACATTACACTTTTTCCTACTTTTCCACTGCAAGCTAGCCATACGTTTTGCAAAACAAGACTGCAATAATCCGGGAAGGTAAGAAAATTTCTAATGAATCTTACAGGTTTCTAAACATGCCTTCCTCCAATTTCAAAACACTCACTGTAACAACATCAGCAGGCACATCTGCTGCTGGGTTGTCTTTATAGCAAAGAGCTAAATGCTCTACTCTGTTCTTCTTATCAGCCTAGTTTTCAAGCTTGTAGATAGTTGGCTATATCCCATCTCTCTGATGTAAGTTCAAACGAAAACTGTGTAAATTTAGGTCCGGGGGAAAAAAAACTACATTTGATTTGCATTGTCCTAAGGAGAAAAAACAAAAAAAACAAAAACGAAAAAAAGAAGCTGGATTTATTTTTCCATATTTCCCTCTACATCCGTCACATTGTTAGTACCAGTCTACTTAACAAAAATGATTTATGAGCTCACAAAGAAAAAGAGGGAGTAAGAGAAAAACCTTTAAAGGAGGAAGGCTTCTTTACAAAGCTGTAATTTTAAAAGCATTTATCTTGAATCACAGTCAAAATGAAAACGACGGCTGCTGCAGCTGCAGTCTATTTGAGCTACTCTTTCTTTCCTATTCTTCAACAGATGTGCATTGAAGATGAAACACAAAATCATATTTGCAATGGATATACTGAAACACACAGCAAGCGTTCTCACAAGCCAAGCAGAATAGAAAATAGAGCTGCAGCAGTCATTTTAACCTGGAGCAATGAAAGACTCAAACTCGTGATCTCTGAACTTCAGGCAGAAGCAGAGCACACACACATGCACACCTGACCAGACACAAACAGAAACCAAAGGACACAGGCCATTTCTGTCCTAGTGACATGTCCAGATGGACCAAGATTTACCACCACTGAAGCAGTGGCCCTGGTATTTTTAGTGCAGTCACATCCTCCTGATACTTTACAGTGGTTTACGAACAACAATTTTCTTTACAAAAAGGAAGCACTAAAGAATTTGATAAGCAGAAAAGGAAGTATGAAATCCTGCAGTAATCGCTTCCAGAGCAGTCATTTACTACAGCAAAGAGGATTACGACTGCAGCTTGTTGGATAAGCAGATGAGCTCTTACAAATTAAGGACGCTTCTTCCTTGGCAATGCGAAGGCCAAGTGGTGATATTAAAAGGAAAAAAGTATCACAGATAGCAAAGGACTGATTGTGCTATTTGAAAGCTGTCTGAACTAACAATTAATACACAGCTGGGCTTACTGTCTTAGTCCATGAGTTTATTCTGTTTAATACTTCTAAACTCCAAGTAATCCCAAGGCACAGAGACTTTTGACTTTTACTTTCCCAGCAGCTGTTTGCTGCCTCAGCTGACCGGGATCAGGACAGGTCCAGGTCTGTAGAGCAGCGCTGGCCCCATGTCCAGCCCCATCAGACCATGGAAGTTCTCTGCCGCTCACTCCTGCCTTCTTCCAGCAGGATCCGCACACAGAGGCTGGGAAGCTGCTTTCACACGCTCCTCTCTCCCTTAGCAATGAACTGTACATGGAGAATATTGCTTTCAGATGCAAGAATCCCCCCATGTGGCAGTTTTGAAATATCCCGAACCACACATCCTTCACAATATTTTACATATGAATAGGACATTGTCAGCTCCCTCAGACCCAGACTGCACTTCACCACACAGAGGAGTAAAATACACATTAGCACTATAAAACTTCATCTCAATTAGCATAATCTCTATTTCCATTATAGAGCCCAGCTTTACAGCCTACCCTGGGTGAGGCACTGAGCACTCTGGATCTGCCTTTCTCTAAGGAGAAATTCTCAAGACACAAGAAAACCATTCAGAATGGTGAATGCATGAGGTCTCAGTGGCCGCTTATCTGTAAGCGGTCCTACTCCCTTCATCTGTCTCCTTCCATTGCTCCCATCACTTCAATGACTTTAATTAAAACTTTTTGATGCACTTTGTCTACAGTAAGGAAATGCAGCCACGCCTCACACATACCCAAGTGGTTGAGCCAAGCACACCAACTCCACCTCCTGAAGGCACATCCCAGAGGAAAAAAACAGTGAGTGAGGAATGATCTTTCCGTGATTTTACTTCCAATGAAAGCATTTGAAGAGGAACCAAAACAGGCAGCAGCGGCAAAAGAAACATATGCTGGTATCGCTAACAAATAGGATGCTGGATAGACTAAACATTTTTAATTGACTGGGACTGTTCCTCCAAATACTATGCATATGCTATATGCATCTATAAGCAGTATGCACATACAGCATGAGGCCACTATGGAAGTAGCTTTCCTCTGCATCAAACGGGACTGAAGGAATCCCACAGCACTTCACCACATAGTTTCTAAGGCTTCAGAATACTGGATACCTATGTGACCTCTACTGGTAATAATAGTATCTCATAATTTGCATGCAAAATAATAAGCTTTGGTTTCAGACACAAATAGCCTGCCAACTGCATTGTGAAATTTCTATTAGTGTTGCAGCTGGTGACCAGTAAATACCTAAAATCCAGGATCTCTATGACAGTATCATTCTGAAGGAGACGGACAACAAAACTGTTTGACAGAGACACAAAGTTCTTTCATCACGAACAAATGCTGTTCTTACACTTGTGATGTCTCATGCAGAGAGGGCTAGAAAGAGCAGAAGAGAAAAAAAAAGGGAAAGCACCCTTTTCAGAAGATTTTCCTAAAATAATTGCCAACTAAGCTATAGTTCATCTTTCAGAAAGACAACTCATCTTGTTTCTAAATTTGCCAGGAACAGAAAATCCACCTTGAGAAATTGATTTGATGTCAAATTATCCTCCCCAACCATATCCTTTTTGCTAAATTGATGTGACCTATCTGCACCTTCCAGTCACTGCACCTTGTGGTACATCTGTCTCCTCTATGCACAACGCTGTACCTTATGATCAAGGCACCTGCTCACTTCCCATCATTCTGCAACATTCTGGGCACTTCATCCCTCTTCTTCCTTTCCTCTGAACACACTCAAAGCTAACACTACAACTTGCTGACACCAGGGTGCCTTGCATCACACAGCACCACAGCAAAGGCTGTGGCACGACCCATGAGATGTGCAAGTGCCACCTCTCCTCTCTGTCTCTGTCCTCCACCCTCAAGTGTCCTGGGAGGCAGGAGCTCTCTGGTGGGTCAGGCAGCAGGCAGGCCAGCTTGTGAAACATCACCCTCAAACCCTTTCCAGATCTCACTTCCAATAAAACAGGATCCTCTACTAAGCAAGCATCAGCTAGATTTTTCTTTCTAGATTCCTCTATGCATTGACTGCTGCTAAATGATTAAAACTGGGCTGCTCTCCAAGCCACTGGGTATTCACAACTCTGCATTAGTGACTTGTAGCCCTCTTCCTCTCCATTTACCATTGCCCTAACTTTTGCATCCTCTGTTACCTTGATCAGTAAATGAATGTTTTGTTCTGGATGATAAACTAGAACGCTTAACAAGCATCAGCCCAAAACCTGGTCCCCCAGCGATCCCATGGGAAATGTATCTGCTTAGTGATGACTTCCCAGTTACAGCTATTTTTACAAACTGTTAAACATTTTTAAAATCAGTATTATGTGTGCCAGATTGACATGCATTCACTTGCCAATTTAACTTTTGGGTTGTTCCTTCCCATATCACCTGTATAGGAGTAATTCTGACATTCAAACATTGTACCATTAAAACAAAAAGGGTCATCAGCTTGGAGAATTAATTTTAAAACATTTATTTCTGAAAAGATGTTTAGGCTCATTGTCTGTCTTTAACCTTCCAAGGCTGCAGAGAAGGCTTCTGTCTTGCTTTGCTCTCAACTCTGCATGGGTTAATTTTATCACAAGTTCTTGAAAGCTGAAACATTGAAACTGCATTTTAATTGAAAATACTTTACACTTTCAGCTTACAAATATAGAGCAGAATAAAAATTACAGTCTCAGTGATGCTTTCTCAAGCCACAGAGTTGAATGGCAGATTTTTCCCTCCAGATCACTCCTTTATCAGATGGCTGCTGCTTTTAGGGCAATTCTTATGCTTTATTCTGAAAACTCCATTTGTCTTTGTTAAATATTAATCAGCCTTTACCAAGGAGTATACGCAAAAGCTGTGTTAAATAACAGAACACAACAAGTGAAAAAACAACTGATTTGATTTCAAATTTATAATAAGGGGTTGTCACATATTCCCCCTTTCCAAGCTGAGATAAATTATCTCAGCTCCATGAACTCAAACAGATCTGTCCTTCTGCATGGCTGGGAATTGCACCTGAACTGTCAAAGGTGAAAAGAAGATTTACTGAGATTGACTGCCTGAGTCCTCAGCAGCCAAGGCACTGAAATAATTTTATTCTGGGAAGGACATCATTTGTGTGCTGATGTGGAGCTACTCATGCAAGTATGATATGAGTGACTGTATTACACCCATACATGAGTGAATATGTACTTGCATTATTGATGTTCACACAGCATACCAGTGTTCAACCCTCTACCAGACACCCGTATTTTTTTATTTTGTAATTAATTTTCTAAAGTTGTAACATGCTTCATTATGTTCTACTGTTCAAGTACAACAATGAAGTAGCTGTTTATTTTGGTTTCTCCTTTTCATTCTCTGTATTTTGCTTCTATCTATTTCATTACAGGGCTCCTAGGCTGAAAGTTCAACTAATATTCAGAGAAAATGACAATGTGAATTTTTTATCTAATAGTAGTCTCTTATTTAATAACCTTTTTTTTCCAGAACACACTTCTTTTCAGCTATTCTATTTAATGAAGCTCTTGACGTAACACTTTCCTGTCAAAACCTATTCTGTTTTTCTGAAATCTTTATCCTCTTTATTCCTCTCTGACCTTTTCTTTTCTCCCCTCACCAAACTCTTACCTTTAGCACTCTGCTGCTGCTGCCCCTACACACCTCTACCAATCTTTGAGGCTGTTTCCCTGCTAACCCCTTCTCTTCCCTCACCTTTCCTATTCTTCCATCACAATCCAGCTCACTCCCACCACACTCCCAAAGCAACGAGCCAAGAAAAATTCCAGCCTACCCCCTAACTTGGCCACCATGCCAGGAACCTGGGTCCCGCTCAGCCCAGAGAAAGGCGTGGCAAAGGAGGTGATGAAGGAATGGGGACTTAGCTTCAGGTGCTCAAGAGGAAACAGAAAACTCTCCCATGGGTCTCCCTAGGTTTTCAGGTTTTACTGACATCCCTGAACCTGGCAGCCTTTTTCCATTACCTCAGTACCCCACTCCCAGCTCAGTGCTGTCACTCCATGCTTTCCATTCCTCTGCTCCCAGGAGGCCCCATCTACCCAGGGGCCCTGCATCAGCTGAAATCCAAAATAATGAACAGGAGGCTTGAGAGGCAGGCCAACTCCAAGGCCAAGAGCCACAGATCAGGAAGGTGAGGAGGCAGGACTGGTCTTATTTATAGTTTTTACTTGGGGCTTTGTTTTTCCTGCAGTTAGAGCAGTTAAGAAAGATAAGAGAGTTCAAGGCCAGGAGCACTGTCACAGGCACACAGCAGCAGGACCAGATGAGGTTCGGCAGCAATGCTGCCGAGTGCTTTCCCGTGTCTCGACAAACAGTAGGTTTTCCTTTCCATTTTACATATTCACTTTCAGTTCTCTATCCCAAATATTTAAATAAGGAGCAGCCATCCCCTCAAACAATTAAAGGTCATAAGTAGGGCAAATAGTCCAAGACTTTACATGCTACTACTTTATGATAGGGTGCATGACATTTTTACTCTTCTCAACCAGGATGTGCTCCAGCTAAAAACAGTGTTGGAGAAACAAAACTTTCAGGTAAATACAAATGGCCTTAGAAATTAAGACTGCCTATTACTTCTGCCTCAGATATGAGTGTTTTCCTGTAATGGGAACCCCAAATAGAAAAGAAAAAGAGAACCACAAATTGATAACCCCACAGTCATTAACCTTGCGGAAACTGCATTTGCAGTACTGTGTTTGTGGCTACCACAAAATGTGTGCTGACCTGAATATCCATACTTTAAAAAATCAAATTCAAACCATTAGCAGCAACTGATTTTGCTGCGCAAGAATTTAGCTATTTCTTTGTTCTTATTTTACATTACCCACAAAATAATGAGGGATACAAAGGCTGTAGATGAGGATATAAGTGATCCTGAAAAATAAGAGCTTCTGATGACCCCAAGATAATTGCAATATAAGAATGCAGGGTGAAGGTAACAAGCGATATCACATAGATTCTCCCTCATGAACAGGATTAATTCCATACTCTGCAGGTGTTCATTTGTGTCCTACTTATCCTATAGGGAAATTAAAATACAGGGTGGTTTGCTGTATCCTTTGCTTACCATGTTAAGACAATTTAACTGTTTCTTTTGCAGCTACACTACTTCCCTTCAAAGAGAGGACAACAGCACTAAAGTCTACACCTCCATCAGCCCAGCCCAGCCCAGCCCCAGCACTGAGGACCCCATGCCTCACTGCAGAATGTCTCTTTAAGTAGGAGTCTCTCCCTACCTATGTGTTTTTGCCACACCAGTAATCACAGAATCATGGAATGGTTAGGGTTGGAAGGACTTTAAAGATCATCTAGCTCAAAACCCCCCTCCCACAGGCAGGGACACTTTTCACTAGACCAAGTTGATCGAAGCTCCATTCAACCTGGCCTTGAGCACTTCATGGATAGGACATCCACAACTTCTCTGGGCAATCTGTTCCAGTGCCTCACCACTCACAGTAAAGAATTTCTTCCTTATACTAAATCTGAATCTCCTCTCTTTCAGTTTAGAGCCATTACCCCTTGTCCTGTCACCCTTGTAAAAAGTTGTGCTAGAAAGTACTGAAATTCAAATAAACTGTCCTAGGCTAAAGTTCAAGGTCTTAGAAATAATATGTGCTTGGGGATTTTGTGTGAACTCTTCTATAAGCTTCCACTTGTAGCTTCCTTCAAAACACCTTGTGGCATTATCCAGCTTTCCAAGTATCACTCCCATCACAGCTATAGTTAAACACCAGTCTCCAGTTGGACAATGCAACAACAACCATCTCTCTCCAAAACTGTTTTGCTTCAGAAACTCCCTGTGGGAGCTAACTCTTTGCATCAGTGCTTCTTTGTGTGGAAAAGGGTGGAAATGCTCCAGTTACATTCCCACCATTTTCCATGGAAAGGAGCCTCAGAAAAGCTTCTTCATTGCCATCTTCAGGACATGCTCTGGAAGGTGCTCAGGGCTGGTGGCAGGTTGAAGCTCATCCTGACCTGCTCTCGCCTAAAAAACAGCTGGCACTCAAGTCATCCCTATCCTTAAATAAAACACACAGTGCAGGGAGAGAAAAGGGGAAGCGAAACACAAGCACAGCAAGACCCAACCAAACATAAGGGTTTCTCTCCTTCACCTGTTAGCTCTTCATACAGCCAAAAGACAGAGTTAAGCTATGCACATGACTAAGGGCTTCCTGCACCAGGGGTTTCCCAATTTTTTTGTCGTCTAATCAAAAAGTCAACAAGCTCCATCATGTGTTTTTATTGCTGGGACAACACTGAAGGAAGAAACCACAAGACTTCATTTCCTTTCTCCCATGTTTTTCAAACTGCATGTGTATGGCTCGCCGCAGACAAAACAAAACACAGGCTTCTTCCCTTCCTTTAAACTCGAGATTAAGATACTCAGATAGTCTTTAATATTGAGAAACGAGTGACCAAAATGTTTCTTCCAAACCCAAACAGCATTTTTCTTCCCACCATCCAGACACAACATGGTCACACCGGCTCTGCAATCTCCTTCCCAGAAGATTCCTCCCAGCAATGCTATTTCTCCTTGCAGCAAAGCTTAGGTCAGGATTAAAGAGGGGAAGGAATGTCTGAAATACAAAGGTCTTTTACCGGCCACATCAAGTACAATATGTGACACAGAAATGATAAAATCCAAAGGAAGATTTTCAGCTTCCCCGCAAAAAGTAGCCATTAAAAGCAGTCATCAAGGCCAGGTGCCAAGCTAAACAAGGTGACCGGGTGACAGCCAGCCCCACGACTCGTCACTTGGTAAAACCACTGTCTCTGGACTAACACCTCAAACAAGCACTTAAAGACATCTTCCTCCCCAAATCACACTGAGAGGAGATGAGTGGGATGAATGCAGGCCACCCCCAATGGTCACTAATGATGCAATTTATTTCTAACAGATATGGCATCACAGCAACCAGCATTACTGTTTGACTTGAGAAGTGGAGAACACAGCAAGAACAAACACTTCTTCCTCCCTAAATCACCACTTTTCTTTTCCCATGGCCCTTCTCATGAAAAAAATGTGAAGAAAACGACAAAGCAAAAATAAGACTTATAAAAAGCAGTGCCTATTTGGCACAAATAAAAAGAAATGAAAAAAGCTTCAAAAAACAGAAAGAAATAAGAAAGTTTCTTTAGAAAACCTAATCATATTTTTTTACCTTTCTATTTTCAATGACAATCATTACAGGAAAGATTTGTATGTTTTCTTACCTAGTTCTATAATTTCACTGCTGCCACTGCACAGGCACCAGTGGTACTGAATTTACATTGATTCACACCCAGAAGGTTATTAAAAATACAAATTACACAATCCAGTGCTGAACACAACAGCTTTCCTGAATTATGGCTGTTTCCTAAAATATGAGCTGGTACCACATTTTCAGCTGGAGCCAAATGCATGACCAACCCATGTCTATCCAAACCGCTTCAAAAGAGCAGCAGCAAGAGGTGACTGCAAAGCAGGGACACTCAGCCTGGATTTTGAATACAAGCACGGGTTTATTATTAGGTTGTTCTTTTGAGTTATACAACCAATGCCTTGGCTACACTGGATAAAAATAAAAGCACAGTACTTTACAGATCACCTGCCTGTCCTGATGCGAGCTGCTGCTCGTGCTCTGCTGCAAGAAGGAGCACCCAGCCGAAGGGAAGCACACGGAGAAGCTGTGGCACCATGCCAGGGGTCCCAACTGCAGCCCCGGGTGAGTTGGAGCAGAGACAGGGCTCACACAGACACCCAGCTGGCTCCCACTGCCACTGCCCACACTGCAGAGTCCTTCCAGAGGAAAGCAGAGAATGATGGAGTAGTCTCAGGCACGAAGAACATGGCCACAAGCTGATTTCAACCCCTCTGCTCTCAGCAGTGAGAAGAAAAACCCCCCCCCCCCTTACACCCCCCCATCAACAGCCTGTGGCTGGGCCAAAAAAACATGTGGGAAGACCCAGAATAGAGTTAACAATGTCGCTAGGGCAAAATATGCTATTAACGATTATATATATATGAAAGACAGAAGCAAACTAGTAACTGGTAAACAGGATTAATTTTCAGTGTATAAAATCTGGCCTCCATTATGACACTAAGAGAAAAACTATGTCTTTTTCAGTAATCAACAGAAGCAGCAAATATACTTTCTCAGATTTATACACCAAACAACTACTCACATCACTCAGCACTGGATGCCTCTCACCTTCCCTCTCTCCACTACAAGTGACTTTAATGAGTTTTCTCTTGGCCCAAAGAATTTCTGAGTTACTAAACTGCAGAACAGCAGCTATTGAAAAACAAAAGAACATAGCTGAGGATAAAACATAACATGCCTGAAACAGAGCATTCAAGAATCCAAGAACTTCTCAAAAAACACTCAGACTTTAGATTCCCTATTGGAAAAAAAGACCTCCACATATCAACTCAGGATATTCTATGACTGATTATTATTTGTCTCCATTTAAAGTTCCTAAAGAACAGCTCTTATTTATCTAGCAAGAGTTAACCAATCCAGCCTGAGAAGTGCCTAATCCCATAATAGTTTTCCTTCACAACATCATCATATATCTTGTGCCCTATTCTTAAGTCTGGATATGCACTTCTCAAAGTCCATGGGCAAGACCCAAGTCTTGGGCCAAAATTCTTGCCCAGGAAGCAAAGGTTCTCCACAGCTGATACCTTCCACTGGAGTTTGCTTCTGGCTCCTACTTTTGGTTTCCTCAGTGTTCTTGTATGACCTTGGGGGTACCATTTCAGCCCAAATTCAGCAGTATACTGATGCCTTCGCTTCACATCATGCATATGAGCTGAAAATCAATGCAAGTATATTGGTACAGCCATGACTTGCTGAAGGTCAGAAAACAAACTGGTGACAGAGCTGGAAACAAAGCAGAGACCTCCTGATCTCAAGATCAATTCCTCTAACCTCCAGGCCACGTTTGCATGAATTAACAAGGGAAACAATTCATCTGCATGTGGTCTGACTCATTTTAGGGATCAGGTAATGCGTCCCAATTCTGTCATTGTTACATTTGATGGCTCTGGGCTCCAATTTCCACCCCCATGCCACTTGCCCAACAATTTCTGTCCTTAGGAAAAAAAATAATCAAGTATAATAAGGATGACAATCATAATTAGCTTAAAATACAGGCCTGCTGGCATGTATTGAGAACACATTTTAATATAAAGAGCTAATGTGAAGGGAGCAAGACTAAAGAAATAGAAATTTTAGACTAATTGACTATGGATATCCAAACCCAAATTATGAGAAATCATCATTTTAGGAAGTGGTAGGAACTCCCTTTACATAAATTACTCCTTTAAATATTTAAAATCCCACTTCAGCCTCACTAGAAATTAATGTTTAATAGCTACACTTCTGTAACCTGACAGA
This sequence comes from Climacteris rufus, assembly GCA_013398175.1. Classification (NCBI taxonomy): domain Eukaryota; kingdom Metazoa; phylum Chordata; class Aves; order Passeriformes; family Climacteridae; genus Climacteris; species Climacteris rufus. The sequence continues at coordinate 330,852 of VZRZ01000683.1, forward strand.
AGTATTTATAAAATGCATTTAGCCTGGTCAGCTTCATCCTGCTCTCAAAAAATGGGCAAAAGTAGGTGGACAAAGACCAAATAAGGTAAGAAACCATCTGATTTCAGTCAGATAGCTGAGCTACCTGTCATAAAATGAATCACCTGCCAGAGAAGAAAGAAGCATAGACTTGAATGCTTGAAGGTGACTCTTTGTAACAGCAACCAGTTATGAATTATATCACATTAGCACCACTTCTGTGTTGTGGAGATTTTCTTGTTCCAATATATTTGTCCATCTTCTGCCATTTTTCACAGTTAAGCAACTACGGGTCTGTTGGAAGGATGCCAGCTGTCAGTAATTCTGAGTAATTCTGTCAAACTGACACTTCACAAATATGTAAGAGTCCGCATTTCTGATGATGAATTCCTCACTGCATGTGTGACGGGATAAATTACTGCCAGCAATACCTACACAATGACTCCATGGGTCAGTGGGCTTGCTGTAAAGAGAGACAGGCAAGGTGAAGAGGCTGCCACAGGACGACAACTGCCACACTGCAGGATTTAAAGAGAGAGTTGTGTTTATTTTGGTTTTTTTAAACTAAACTTCATTGAAATCCCAGGTATCAAAATGCTGCTAGCACTATGACCATGCCCATTACATCAGTAATATGTGTGGTACAAACTCAGCAGAGATATGAGATACATCTTTATCAAGGAAGCTTGAATAGCAATATTAGGTTCCTTTCCAACACAACAGGTTACCCACTGTTTGGGTCTTCCTGAACCATTTCAGTTTGGGTGAGAAACGGATGAGAAGAAGTCAGATGGAGCCCTCCCCTCTGCCTCCACGAAACACAGGCAGCAGGCACACGTTACCCTGCCCCATCCCTGCTGTCCTCAATGCCACGACACACTGAGAAGGCAGTTCTCCTGCTGGGTCCTCCTGACTTCTCCAGTGCCCTCCCTCATCCACACTCCCCACGAAGACAACACCCACTGCATTTGTAGGGCAATAAAGCCCTCAGCCACACTGATATGACCTCTCAGAGGACCAGTTTTAGGACAACAAACCTGGGTAAAACAACTCTTTTCAAGAATTTTAACCTTGCATTTAAAAATGCACTAATTTTTAATCCTCTTGTCCACCCTACAGACTCATGTATCAGGGATAAAGTGATTGATGTCACATTGATAAAACAGAAGTATCAAATCATTATCATGAGGAACAGTATTTATCACAGTAGTGTTGGTTACATGTGTCTACTGCAGAAGTCTGCATGGGAATAACCTCTAAACTTGCCCTAACTCATGTCTTTTCCAGCCCTCACCAGCACAAGACTTAGTGCAATTACCAAATCCAGGTGGGTTTCCACTCCTTTGCCCTTCTCACTGAATTTTGGTCTAAGTCATGCATTGTCCCAAGAGGTGAGGAGAAAAAGATGGTGTGGGGTCAGCAAGCTGCTGGATAATAAAGGTTTATTTAATCAACCTCTTATTGAGCAGAGCTTCACCGACTAATCCGTGCAAGTGCCCAGCTCTTCCACCAGCTCCTTTGCAGAGTCTCTCCTGAACTACTCATTAAACAGAGCAATGAAGTATCACCCTGCCATGATGATTAAAGACCCTGAATGAGGAAGCCAGGAACCCTCTGAGATCACTCAATGTGCACACGATAGCACTCAGAGCCAACAGAGCTTTCTTTCCAATTGAGGAAAGAGAAGTGATGGTGTCTGTGGGAAAAAGAAAAAAAAAGACAAAGCTTTACCCTTGTTCTTTTTAATGATTTCCAGTGCTATCAAAAGACACAGAGCCACATCTACAGCTGATACAAATCTCAGTGAAGCCACTGACTTTGACAACACTACATGAATCTAAAGGAACTGCGATTTTGGTCCCAAAGCCTTAACAATTACAAATAAAACAGTAAAGCCCTAAATTTTGGTCCTGTTTAAAACCAAAAGTGACTGCCCCAATACAACTGAAAATACTGACTTAGCTTTCTACTCACCCAGGCGAAAACAAAAATGTGCTTTTCTAAAATCTAACAGAAAGAACTACATGCTGCTTAAAATAATGGCAACCACTGCCTGCTGCCTCCACTCCTGCAGTTACCTTTCATTACTGGAAGCAAGCAGTCATTGTGCTTAAGTTTTCTGGACAAAGTAAAACCAGAAAAAATTGAACAGTCATCATATAAGAACAAAGTGTTTAAAACAAAACAAAAAATATTGAGCTATTTTAAGTTAATAATTAGTCACACACATTCCATCAAAATTGTTACCAACTCATTATTACTAATATAGAATAATAAGGTACTACAGACAGCCGACAAAATGTGTCACTTTTCTAAAACCGTAGCTTATGTAAGTCCATATATAATTTATTTGAAAGGCTATGAAACCACAATTGCAGGGAAGATCTACGATACAAAAAAAGATAATACAATTTTTTTTTAAATCCCACAAACTGCTGAAACATCTGGTTATTTCCAAAATAGGATTCCCACAGTAAATGAAAAGCCACTGAAAATAGCACGACGACCCCCCAAATAGCACCAAAAACCTGGCAGAAGTCAAGCCTCACAGGGCTGTGTTGTAAAATGTCTAACTACAGCTTCCCTAGATAACTCAGCCACATGTGGATGATATAAATCATATTTTTAACAGGACAGAGCATCACAAGCAAGTGTAAATCGATAAGGCTGCACATGTACAAGTGAATGCTAAATGAGTTACAGCAAAACCCTGTGTGCTGAGGCAGACCTCACAGCTGCTCAAGGAAAACACTGGAGCAAGCAAATCCATGGAGCAAAGAGGTGGAGAGTGGTGGGACATGATTCAAACACAAGGAAGCTGCTGGCACAGAAACCCCTCCAGAAACACCCGGACTTGGGGTTTTAGGGTGAACAGGGAAGGCAGCCTGGAGCCAGCAACCCACATCACAGCCAGCTCCAGCCATCTAACTGGAGGCTGAGCTACCAGGTAGCTTCCCAAATAGGGAATGGCTTGGCTTGTTCCCATGGGGAGTCTTGATCCAGGACTTGAAGAAAATCAGAGCGATGTCACGGTGGCTGTATTTAATACAGACCACATCGACCACACGTACTCTGAGTATGGGCCATACACAAACAATCAGATTTATGTAGGCGTGATTAAAGGGATCCTTCCAATTCAAAAGCATATGCAGAAGAGATTTGAATCTTGGACTACTTTCTCTCAAACTTATGCTAAAAAAAAAGGAAAAATATTACTTTAATTTTTTTAGCAGGACATTCCCCTGCAGCCTATGCAACCCAGTTAAGGACATGCTGAAGGTCTAAACTGGAACTGACTACAGCTTTAAACTAGGATATATTCAAAAACATGTTCAATGGGTGGAGTTCTGTCTCTTCTCCTGACTCAGAGCATAACTAGAAAAATACTGACATTTCTTTCTCTCTGTAATAAAAATAAAATAAATGCCAGCACAAAAAAAAGGGACTTTAAAATTACTTACCAATCTAAAGCTAAACGGAAAAAACCTACCCTGATTAAACTAATTGACTTTTCTAATTTAATTTGCCTTGTTAAAACCTGACACGGGAATAGCACAAGCTGTGAAATGGAAAGATACAGAATTCTGCCTTTAGCACATGAACTGAAGTAATGAAACACAAGTAATACCGAGAACTGGATCACAAAGGATGTAACGTACCAGCAAAATAAATAGTCTCTACAGTGCTCTTTATTTAAGAAAATCAACAATTATGACACTTAAAATACTGCAGTTTGCAAATCCAGACTTCAACTACTACACAGGAGCCTGTGATAAAGACAGAGGAGACACAAGAGTTCCCTTTCTTGACTTACACTGCCAGAACTAAGGAAGGTCAAGGGTAGACAGGGAAAAGAGCAGAGAGGGAAACCAGCTAGCTACTGCATCAAGCTACAGCTACAGCTGGGAGCCAGGACTTTTGTAACAGGTGAACAAGTCTTTAGGCAGCACAATGAAGGACATGAATCGAGATCCCACGCAGCAAAGGTAGGGAAGGACACTTCCAGGGAACACACAGGGATCAAAGAAAGGGCAAGTGCTCTCACACTGGCTGGATCACAAGCACTGAATGGAGCCAGAAGTAAAGAGAAACATGAAAAAAAGCAGCTGTCATTAAGGAGGAATGACAAGACATGTTGGGACAAAACACTGGAGGAAGCACAGGCTGGATTCACTGATGAAAAGAGGTCGGGCGGCGCGGCGGATGCACGCGGAGCGATGCTGCCAGAGTACAAAGCCAGAAGCAGTCTGGGAAACCTGATAGCACAGAGCAGGGCAGAGGCTAAAAAGCAGAAATAAAGGAGAAAGCTTTCGTGATCTAAATGCCCTTTGAAAAAAAACTTTCTGAGAAGGAAAGAAATCAAGTGTAAGATGTGGACTCATATCATCTCTCTACCACAGTTCAGGGCAGGAGACCTACACAAGAATACACAATAAGGGCAAAACTTGAAATACGAATATAAAATTTCCTACAGAAGATAATTAATCCATCTGAGTATCTTGCAGCTTGCTGTCGCCCCAGTTATGCTTCTACAGAAAGTATCCAATTAAACATCTGGTGCTTGGCTGAACACAAAAGAGAAAATGATGTCCTAACACCCACCATGGTCTTCGAGTGGTGATCGCATCATTACCATAACCAACCTAAGGTCTACATATTTGACCAGAGAAATCACTGTGAGGAACAATACGAGACCATTTCTCTCTCACTTCTGACTTCAAACAATTCCTTTTATGCAACAATTTAACTTCCCTCTGACAGAAGGAAGACCGTGCCTAGTCAGACCAAAGAATGGAACTTTTTTCTCTTTTTAATCAAGATATCTCTGCTCTTCTGCTTCTAGGGTAAAAACATCCTGCACACCATGGACATACTAATTCATTATAGGATCTTGCTCATATATTCATTTATTTGAGTCTCTTTCAAAGAGATCTGCCCAGATCTCTCTCAGACTGTGCCAGCCTTGGTCTTAGATTAGCCATCTCCAATAATGTTACTTACCAACTCAAGAACTCATTTTGTGCTTGCATTGACTCTCTCCTCTGCTTATCACAAAAGTATTTCCTAGTTTCTAGCTAAATTGCCTCTTCCCTCTGTGGCTATTTATTTTCCAGAACAGCTTCTTTTAAAGGGAGGCTTCAATTTTAAAAATTCGAGTTAGTTACAGCCTCCAGGTCAGCTTTATTTGCCATTACGTTAACTTTCTCAGGTCATTTTTTGGAGATGAAAGGAACCCTTGCAGGACCTGGCTGAACAGCAGGGCCCACACCCTTCAGGCATTGGCACATGGCTGGGGTGCAGCCTTGCTCTGACCAGCACGCTCAAAGAAACCTAATTTTAAAAACATGACAATATTTTACCTATGAGAAGTAACATAATAATTAAGGAAAAAGCTTCAGCTTTTCATGCCTGGACTCTCACTAAAATGGAACTTGTTTTTCCAGCCTCGATGGCAGAACTACAGTGAAAACTTTTGTTTTGTTTCCCTCAATTGCCAATGATAATAGACACAGATTCTTAATAATAAATACTATCTAGCCACACCCAGAACTATGCCAAGTCAAGGCCATTTCTGATGTAGTTTTCATAAGAGAAGAGCAAAACCAGGTTTTCAAGCCCTCCTGCCCCACTGGTCACAGAGCATCCCCTGTCCCTCATCACACTTCAGAAGCTCAGCTGCCTTTCCTTTACAGCTTCCATAGCTGGCACCTTAGTTCAGTTCTCTCCTCCTTTTTATCTTCCTCCAATCAAACTCTTTTGTACTTGTGACCTCTCCAACACCGACTTTGTCATCCAACATGAATAACAAGAGGAAGGGAGGAAAAGGGCTTCTGTACAAAAAACAAACCACCAACTGGTGTGGTTCAGCATCTCTGCATTGCCCCCTGGTTTTTGGGAACCCTCTGTGTACATACAGAAAGCTTGTTATCCAAACAGCAGAAACCACAGATCTGGAGGTCTCACACCCTACAGGGAACCTGCACCTATGACAGGATCCCTTTATTCCCCTCTGCACTCTGGCCAGTGAGTGCAGAGGAAAGGGAGCACTGACAGTCCCTGCTGGGGAAGGGAGGCTGCTGTGTCCAGCCTGATCTCTGCAGGTGGTCAGCAGGATGCTTTCCTCAGAAGAGAGCAAGGTAAACACTGCTGGTCAGCTTACCTGCTGGAATTACAGCAAGGGATTCACTGGAGTCTATTAACAGATTAAACCCTGTCCTGAATGACACCAAGGCTTAGCCTCTCTGCCCCACTTACATTAATAACTGACATTGTCATGCTTTTGAGCGGACCTGTTTGAAATATCCATCAACCATTTCCACATGCAGGGGAAGAAGGGGGGAGGGGGTGTACATCCTCTGGAAAAATCACCATTTTCAGAACACACATTGCATCCATTTAAAAAATAGATACCTTACAATGATAAATAATAACAAACGTAAATTTCCATTAGTTTTCTTCTGCTTATGTATTTAAAGGGCTGTTAACCACATCCCTACATCTCAAAGAGCTGCTTAAACTACAGCAAATTGTTAGCAACTAATCAGTTCTACAAGATACTAATTCATTATGCTGGCTAAAATACAAGCACTAATCCTTGATGGATATCTGGCAAGAATGTAAACTTCATTAACTTCATGTTTTGCTTAGGTCTTGCATAAAATGAAATCTTGATTATCTCGCCACGTAATACAATGTAAAGATGATATGAGTGTACTGGAGAAGAATAAAAATATTTATTACAGAACTAATCAAATGCCAAGTAAAGCCAAACTTATCACTTTTTTAGGTTGCTTTTGTGTGAATTTTTTTTTTCTCCCAGAACCAAAGCAGCACTGGGAGCATGCTAAATGGCAGCAATAACACAGGTGTTAGCACACATACACTCACTACTTTTATTTCCCATTTGCTTTGTTTTCAAAATGAGGGATACTCCAGTTTTGAGGAAATGGTTAAGACCACACTACAGTTGTGTGTTGAAAGTACAGCTGCAGGACACACAGCCACTGTTTGCTCAGGGAAAGGGAACACATTACACAGAAAGCATTTAATTTTTCAAGAAAGATTTTCTCATCACTTTGTACATGCTTCTGCAATTTAACCTTCACCACCTGGTTCAAGCAATTTCCCAGGCTCTGTTAACCTTACTTTTGGGGTGAAAGGAAGCAGGAGTCATTGTTTACCATGCTTACTGTGTTTCTGCAATAGACATTTTAATTTGGAGGGAAAAGTAAAAGTGTGAGGAAATAAATTGCTGTGTGGTCCACGAAACAGAGGCAGTCTTAGCAACCTTTCCCAATGAGACTCTGAGGCTGACTTTATCCTCTGGGTGAAATATTAAAATTGCTCTATTCCCACATGCCTACCAATTTGGATACTGCACTTGCGGACACAAAAGCATAAAAAGAATATGCTAGTTAATTAGATGAATTATAATGATTTTGAAAACATCACTTAGAAAGGAGGTTGAACATACTTTCACTTGAGGGATTTGCTACTCCTCTGCAAGAATCGGCAATTTCCAAACTTTCCAAACAGCTCTTTGCAGCTGTGAAGTGCTGCAACAGAGGCTTCAGGGATATGAGGACATCACACAAATAACTAGAATACTCTCCTTCCTGTGACTTTAATATTTTTGCTACAACATGAGGGCTGGAATACTAAAGTCACTTTGTTCTGGCTTTTTACTGTGGTTTGATACTGGATGAATAAATTTTGAAGAGTCAATAACTCGAGATAGTTCAAATGAAAGAAAAACAAGATTTTTTTTTTTCCCCTTGGCTAAAGTACTTGTTTGAGGTGAAAGATGAGACATAAAACAAGATTTCCTGAAACTATTAGTTAGATAAGGCAGAAGAGTTATTGCTGGTTTTCTATAACTGAACTACTTTGCCTTTCTGAACTCTGTACATGCTGTAGGGCTACAGTCTCCCTTGGCAGCAGTACCTGAGGGTACCTTTTGCAGAAGTGCCTGGTAACTCTTCCTCCATGTCCCCATTGGTGCACAATATCCCTCAGTGGCAGCATTTCTGGGTTGAGAGATAGCATTATCAAGAAAAGTGAATTTTAAGACATACTGACCAAGCCAGGGAATTTGCAGTGCCTTTGCAATTACTCTTCATCACCCTCTCTCAAGGCAAGTGAATCTATTTGGAGCTTCTGCATTTCAGACACTGCTAATCTGAGAAAAATGATTTACACTCTGCCTTGTGGCAGGCAGCCCAAGGCAGTCTGCTTTCTGCCCAGCGCAGGCATTTCAAGGAACACATCTGGTACAGTGGCCAGCTGTTTACTCCAACTGCTTGTTTTGGGGGAGAGGGTTATCTTATGACAAATCAGGGCAGTTACAAAAAACTTCAGTCTGTGAAGATGGTAATTGCTAGCTGATTTTTCTTCCCAAAGAAAAAGAAGGAAGTCACCCTCCACCTGGGCTTTTTTAGTGTACAGACAGTGTGAGGATAAGGTGGTTAAGAGATTATGGATGCCACTTTCCCCAAAGCAAGAAAGCCTCCTTTGACATCATTTACTACATACAGTGTCTTGCTATGATGTTGAATGATGGCAACTGATGGCATGCTTGCAGTGCACAGAAGACAGTATAATGCTCTTTTCCTCAAATAAAATTAACACATCTTTTCTCCTTCCTCACCAGCTACTGCTGCCCTGGCAAAGCAGCCCCCAGATAACAAAGCCTGCCCATATGTGCCCACCTGACTGCTTCAGTTCTGTCTCTCAGACAACGGATGGTGTTGCTCAGGCTTTTATTTCACCGTTCATCTGTCACCCATTTTGTGACTTGGCAAGTATGACTGGTCTATCAGGTAGGTTCAGAGCCATGTTTTCATAAAATGCTGCACAGGCACATAGCACATGACAGATAAAGAATTATCTTGCCAAACCCAGATCGCAGAAGAGATTTAGATTCCCCCAAATCCTTTACAGCTACCTTGCAGCTTAGCATGAAGTCAACAAATCTCTCCTCCAACAACTGGCACACACTGCTTTCTCAAGTGTAAACTAATTCTTGTTAGAAAGAAAAGGCACTCCCTAAAATTCATAATTAATCTATACCCTTGAAAGAAGTTTGTTCTGCTGTTGCTTTTGTCAAGCAGCAAAGTTACCCAGCAGCTGTCTGAAAAGAGGCTTCCTACAGCTCCTAACTGGGGCACAGAGCAGGAGTTTTTACACCTGGGAAAGACTGGTAAACCTATAGATGATGTTTCCATAGGACAGCACAGCATTAGCTACATAAACCAAAAGGCATATTTCCTCAACAACACAAAAATAAGGAAATTGATAAACATTCACAAAACCCGCTTCAGATAATTGAGTGCTTATTCAACATGTTCCAGTAGTGTTTTGTTGTGTGTTGTCTTGTTTTTGTTCAAATTGTACATGTTTTACGGTCTTAGATGTGCCCATATTTTGTTTTACATTAGGAGTACTATGGAAACAAACACATTAAACAAAACTGTGAGCAGATTTTTCTCTTTTTTCTTCCAATATGGCAAAATAACAAGTATCTTCATTATCACAGCCATTTTCCTGTGACAAGTCTTTCCAGTTTCTCTGCATTAGTTTCTTCAGAAATTTTTCATCCCTCTTTCTAGAAATGCAGGAATTATTAAGAAATTTTCACATCACTTTTCTGTGTTGCCGAAAAGCCTGTCCTATCTTATCCAGCTCTTACAAACACTGACTTCCTGGAGAAAATGCCCAAATCCATTCCTGCTACATAAAACACTGGGAAATACCTCACGTACACAACACATAGTAAAATAATTTTGATTGCTGAAATACTTCACTAAGTGGTACTGCAAGACGGAATGGAACATTTCTCTGTGCCACAGTGTCAGGAACCCAACTTCTTACCTCTGCCAGGAGCTGCCACTGCACTGCCCATGCACCACACCTCACAAATCCACCTGCAGCTGCAAAGTTGCACTTCCTCATAAATTAACCCATGGACCTCAGAAGGGTGTTTTTCACAGCTCTACTTAGTGTAAGCATGTCAGTAAAACTTGCTCTGCATCACCAATTTCCTCACTGACACCAGCCCAGGCATCACCATCACCTTCACTAGAGCCCCTAAAAGACTCTGTTCCTCTCTCTGGATGTAAATGCTCTTCCCATTTCATTACTAATAAATGCACCCCATTCAACTCATGCCTTTGCCCACCTCTGATCTGACTGTCTCCAGCTAGATAACATAGATGTTCAGACTGAGTCACTTACCTATGTGCTCCACAAAAGCAGGGCCACAGATATGGCAATGAAGACTTCAGTTGATAAGGGGCTCTCAGTAGGTAAGACAGAAAGACATCATTTTGTTCTGAATGCAAGGACTGAGTGGCCCCTGTCATTGAATGGACTGTCTACATCCAGGAGTGCTGAGACACACTTGTATCAGTGTAATCAAGCCACCCAGACTGATTTTCCTGTACACTTTTCTCTCCTGTATTTCTGTTAAGAGTAATTTTGAATCCTATACCTGGGTTATTTACATCTTTCCTCAGCCACTGTCCCCCCTTAGTATCCAGAGTGAAAGGCAAAGTAGCACATGTTAAATGTCCGATACAAGGGTGGCAGAGCACACCCAAAACACTGCAGCATTCACAATGTCTTGCTGAGGGGTTCAACAGGAAATAAAGGACCATGAGACAGCACAAGGAAGGAAAATCAGCTGGCTTGAAGGAAAATGCTTTTTTCTCAGAGACTAGTGAGAGACAGGGATGAGAAGACTCACGTCAGCAAGGAGCCCCAAGCAATTTTGCTCTCAAGGTCATGGTGAACAAACAAGCCATAAAAAGGTACCCTGAACTGTCACCTACAGGTGGTCAAGCAGTCACTGTAGTTTTCCCCACTAGACTGACATGAACTATATACACAGAGAGAGATCTTTATGTACATATGCCTTTGATCCAATTTGTCCTCATTGGCTTTCTGAGACCATTCCCTCTTTACAACATCCCAAACAACACCTTTGGTTCTACCAGAATCTCACTCGAATGTTTGAAAGAAAAATTGTAATTTCCAGAGAAAGCAGCTTAAACCCTGCATCTGCCTTTGCACTTATGGGGCCCAGCGATGCTTGTACTTGTTCACTCAGACAAACAGCAAAATATACAGCATTAAGCTCTTGAGTGGCTGTCAAAGATGATGCCTCCCTGGCACTTCTTTAAATTTAGGCTATGCTTTTATACAAGCCCTACAGCTACTAAAGGGATTCTATGCTAAAAGGCTTCAATAACATTAACATTCAGAAAACATTCTATGAGTTTTAACGCCCCTATATTTGCACCCAACGCATGTCACGGCAAAAGGGAGACAATGCCAGGTTTTGTAAAACAAGTAGAACGGATCTTAAAGAATCCCATCACCAGCAAAACATCAGGGATGTTCCTTTCTATACAGTCTACAGCTGGAACAAAAGTACAAATCTGTCTTTAAAAGGTGAGACTGACCCATGAGCTGCTCCAAATGGGGCAGAGAACAGCTGCAACAAGGCAGGCAACACAGAGCACCCTCTCATCAGGCCATGTCCTCCACGCCCAAGCCTGGCTCAGACTGCATCCCCTGGCATGCTGCACTGGTTTCCACTAGGAGAGGGTTTATTTTCTCCACAGTAGCTGTGTTTTGGATTTGTGTTGAAAACACTGTTAATAACACTGGCATGTTTTCATTTTTGCTGAGCAGTGCTTACACTGAGTCAAGGCCTTTTCTGACTCTTACCCCACCCTGCCAGTGAGTAGGCTGGGGCTCACCAGAAGCTGGGAGGGGTCACAGCTGGGAGAGATGCTCTGACAGAGCCCTGCTTCACTAGGTGGACTTTAAATCCAAGAGGTTTTGTGGCCACATGACTTTACCATGCAGGGCATGAAATCGAAAGGAAAAGGATTTTCACGAAGAGGGTGACACAGGCTCCCCAGGGAAGCACCAAGACTGTATGAGTTCAAGAAGCATTTGGACAATGCTCTCAGGAACACGGTGTGACTCTTGAGGTGTCCAGTGCAGGGCCAGGAGCTGGACTCGGTGATCACAATGGGTCTCTTCTAACTTGGCATGTTCTTTGCTTCTATGATCAAACACTCGTAACAGGTATAATCTGAACAGGGATCCAGTCTATAAAAGAGAACAGGATTATGAAGTATCAGACTTCCAACATTCACGTCATCTGGATCCTTAAAAACAGTAACTTGGCTTTGTTTTTAACAAACATAAAACTTACAGTAGAAAAAAAAGGAAAACAATTTTATCTGCAAAGAAAACCCTTGACATGGAAGGATTCCACGCAGATGCTTTCTGCTTCAGTCTGGGCATCATGTTTTCTTGCCATATGGATCTGGCATCCATCCTCACCTCTGAATTACTATAACTAAGGATGAGGTTCTCCAAAACCAGAGAACCATGAAACTAGAAATGGAGATATAGATGTTGAACATTGTGGAACACATCCAGCCCCAGCTCCCATTTGGTGTCTCACCCATGTGAGCCCTGGCAGGCTGGCAAGAAGGGAGAGCCACAAGGAGAGATGCCATGGCAAGGGCATCACTCCCTCTGCCTGCTCCTGCCACATTGCAGCTCCCTACACAGATGTGGGACATGCAGGCTCAGCTCGGCCTTGGGCCATGCAGGGGCCTCCCTTCCATGGTTTTGGCCTCTGTTCCCTGTCTGTACATCTGTAATCAGCCAGCAGACAAAGGTGCCAGCAGACAGCACTCAATGTGTTATGTAGTTCCTGGGACCTCCAAATCCAGCAAAACCCATGGCAGATTGCACAGGACTCAGTTGGAAAAGCTTTACCTTGACAGTTAATGAAGAACATATGTACAACTCTATAAGCAATCTTGGGAAATGTAATACTCAGAAACCACCCTGTCAAGATAAGGTTGAAGAAAAACAAAATCACTGTTGTTACAATCCAGCTTTCATCTCAGCCAACTTAGCCTCCAAGCCTCCTGTTCTCCAGGCAGTATTTTATTATACAGCGCACAAAGGGGAAAAAAAAATTGTAAACAAAAAAAAATGAGTGACCTCTTAGGTTGCCAATTCATTCCACATTTCCCTGACTCTGCAACATAGACTGCTCTCTATGCACGTTCCTCAGCCTGAATTTTGCTCACCCATTGCCCCAAAGAGCTGCATGGCAATAAGGAAAGGAAAAAGGGAAACATTTTCTATTTCAGCTGCTGCTGTCAAAAACTTAGCTATGAACCCACCAGAAGAACTAGAGGACAGGGTATGTTCCACATATTCTGGTTTTCAGCTCAGTAGCCCAGTAATGCCTCCTGCACATAGCAAGAATCAAACTTGTCTTTCTGGACTGAAACTAGTAAGTAAACGAACAACAAGACACACATAGTTTTTGGTTAAAACCACAGAAAAACTCTGTAGGGAGAAATTGATTTGAAAATTATTCTCCCTAAGATTTGGCTACTGCACTAGAATAAATATTCTCAAGGGGACCTTTTCTTCTGAGCAGCTCTCCAGTCTCTGAACACAGGAGCTTTCCAACACACCATGCCTGTCTATGAAATTTTTAATAATTTGGGTGAGTTTTGAAAAGGTCTAGAGGACTCAGATCTCCAATTATTTTTCAAAAGGGCTCACATGCTGAAGTCACTTAAGATCCACCTTTACTGAAAAGCTAATAGATATATTATTAAGAGGTGTCTGAGGTTAAACATTTTAAATAAAGTAGATGTAATATGGGCCATAAGTCAGCTGAGTGAGCTTAATTTAGACTAATTAAAAGCTAAAACATCAACACGAGAGAAATATACAATGGAATTAAAGCATAAAAGCTTCTGAAATTAAAGTTCACTGATATAAACTGTAGATCCTACCCATCAACAAGCCTAAAATAATGGATGTACTAAACTTTTAAGTAAGTAGATGTTCAGGCACATTTTTTGCCTGTTTTTTTTTGTTTTATTTTTTAATTTTAATAGTAGATTCAAAACGTGAGATGAAAGTTCTACTAAATGTCAGAACAGACACAGTGTAACCACAGTACATTATCCTGAGAAAGGTTACTTGAAAGTGCTAGCACTGGAACAGATTTTGCTGCTGTTAAAGGTCACAGACACTTTTTCTAATAGTTTCCACTGGAATAAGATGGGGCCATTTTGGTAACCGCTCTGCAACAGTAAAATGGATAGAACTGTGCACTGAATAAACAGTAAAAGCATAGGAACAGTTGGGTGTTTCTGTCTAACTGGGCTATCATTTTGTGTACACACTGATATCATGTACTTGCACAGCTAACAAATTATACCTGTAATGGTTACAAAGATACAAGGATTAATCCTCAAAATCAATAAATACTGATGTCCCACACTAAACTACTTTATCTGCCACAGGGGATCAAAATCATTTCAACCTAACAGAATACTTTTGTTTACTCCTAAAATTTCCACGACTATTACCTTGCCCTGTTTATAAAAGGGATTAGCACAGTTCCACAAAACTGATAGGGTAAATCATCCATGTGGCATCAAAGGACAGTGTGCTTCTCCTCTCTGATTTTATAGTGTCCTTGCTCTGATGGGTAGCAGAATGTTACAGTTTAATCTTGCCAAGGCAAGCTCTGGATTGGTTGTGTCAGTGCAGGAGATTGATTACCAGGTAATTGTTTATACAGTAACTTCAACCAGAAGCTCCAGCACAGAACCAGGGACCTGTTCTGCTGGAGAATGCCCCAGTGAGGCAGGACCTCGGCAGCCTGTGTGTCCTACAGGGGTTTCTGAAGCACTTCTCAGCTGACACTCCACGGAAAGCAGCTGATGCAGGGAGAGATCAAAGTTGAGCTCTTCAAATGCAGAGTGGCAGCTGTCACTCTCTGATTCCCAGGAGGAACAGGTGCTCAGCTCTGAGAACCTGGGCAACCCAGCTCTCATTAAGGAACACACAGCAAAGCTGCAGTTTAAATTCACATTGAAGCCACAGTGACAAAGTCACTTGTCCTCCAGCCTTGTGATACAAACCTCCCAAGACACTTGCTAATTAATACTGAGACTCCTGGAAATGGAGAATAAATTAAAAAGGTGAAAGATGTGGTACAAATGGATCCTCCATCTGTGACTGACCACAACTCACTCCACAGAAGCTGGATGTTTTTCCATGTGATTCCAATGAATAATAACCTGGCTGCTCTCAGCTTTACAGTGATCTCATTGCTAAAAACATTTCAAACAGACAACTCAGAACCTTTCTCCTTTACTGTCAAATATAACAGAAGTAGCCAAGAACCCACAAGCTTTGCAAACCCATAAAATCGCATTTGGCTTTCAGCTATGGAACAAAAATAGAACCAAATCACAGAGGTCTTATATAGTCCCTGGAAGCTTCAATCAAGAAACAAACACAGGCTGCAGCCTTTGCCCAGTTTTTGACAGATCTCTGTTTCCAGCAAAAGTAAAATGGGTTGATGGTTATTGGGTTTGATCTTCTACGTAAAACAAGACTCCATTTTCAGTACAACTGCCTTTGCTCAACAGCTTTCATCTAACATGGAACATATTATATAGAATCCCATCCAATTTAAATAAACACTGTGAGCAACTGAGGATTTATCACATCGTTGATAATCAGTTCCGCTGCTTCATTGCATTCACTGTTAAAAATATCCTTTTTCCCCCTGTTGATTGCGTTTTGGTGACTAACATGGAACCACAGGAAGTAAAGAATCCCCCCAGGAACAGAGATGTTCTCCTTGGGGAGGCAGTTAGATACCCTACAATCCAATGTTTTCTTTTTTTTATGAAGAAGCCAATATGTTTAGTTTAAGTTCTCATTATAAAAACATGTTTTCCTGAATTCTCTGGAGTTAATTCCTCACACAGAGTGGTCTGAAAATCTTGTTCTTAATTAAACAATTCTTCTCTTGTACTTTGCATGCTTTCCTAATTATATTTTTCCTTTTTTTTTTAAAGATGAATTGCTTTGATGTGTGAAGCAAAGGCAAGGATTCAGAACATTCCATATAAGTTCTCCACTTTCCCATGCTTTGAGCATCAATATTGGTATCTGGTTTTGAAACTTTTATTCCAGACAAGAAATAAATAATTAATTTTTTTTAAAGACAGTCTCAGGATGAAAGTAACACTGTTAATTAGTAAATATGAAAGTTAATTAGTTAACTAGCAAAATATAGAAGAGCAGATTACTTTTTTGTGACCAATTTTCTGACAATGACAGTTACAACAAAGCAATCCTTTCATCACTAGCAGTTCTTTATTACCTGTGTGAAGAAACAAGTGAACCCACCCTCCTTCAGAGACATGTGGATCCCAAAATAAAAGTAGCATAAACTTCACCTGGTGCTGTAGCCAGCAGGTGGGGACACACCAAGGTCTTTCTGATGGCAGTGTACAGGCCTTGAGAAGCATTGTTAGGAGCTGCCAGTCACTGGGAAAGCTCCTACAAATGAGACATAACCTGGGAACATGGAGCACAGTGACCATCTAACCTGCCTGCCCACACAGAGATCCTCCTCTGAGTTCATGAGCCTGGGCCCAGTCTCCATCGGATGGCAAAACCTTTGAAACCCCCAAGAGATGGGAAGTTTCACACATAATGTGCATTTTTTTCCTGACTCCCTCCTTGAAAGCATCTCCTGATGGTCTGATTTTTTTCAAGGGAAGGTTGCCCATCCTTTACTCTGTATAACCAGGAGATAGCACCAGCTCTGCATAATCCACAGACCAACAAATGTTCTAAGTGGATTTTTCCCTCTTCATTCATTGTGCACAAGTGCTCTTCTTGCTTCACATTAAGCTGCTCAGTTTCTTTCTGCTGTCCGAGTTTGGATGTATCCATGCCCATTCTTTGATCACTGACTGTGAAATACCTCTCTGGCCAAGGAATCTGGCTGATGCCCACCACTGTGCCCACAAAACTTGGAAACAAAACAAATGTTTGCACGAGAACAGAAGTATTTCATCATTACTAAAATAGAAAAAAGGGCCTAAGTGCCCATATGCAAAAGTCCCAAGTGTCATTCATAAAACCATAGAATGGCTTGGGGGTTGGAAGGGACCTTTAAAGGCTATCTAGTCCAACTCCCTACAATGACAAGGGACATCTTCAACTTGATCAGGTTGCTCAGAGACCCCTCCACTCTGACCTTGAACGTTTGCAGGGATGGGGCATCCACCACATCTTCAAGTGTTTCATCACTCACATTGTAAAAAAGCTTGTTCCTTGTATTTTATCTAAATCAATTTTTTTTGAGTTTAAAACCATTACCTCTTGGTCCAATCACAACAGGCTCTGCTAAAAAGTTTGTCCCCATCTTTTTTATTAGTCCTTACCCTCTCTTTACAGCCTGTGGCTCAGCTAGAGATCCAGTAAAACCTCATGCAGAAATACGAGTGCTAACTGCAGCAAGAACAAATCCCCTCCAGCTTTGCTTTGTATGGTGACAGCAACAACAGTAAAAACTCTGTGCATGTTTTAAAGACCTGTTAAATCACTGCAGTGCAATACATACAAATACCCACTGCACACTACAGGACTTCAATCCAGCTAACACTTCCAGCATGTATTTCTTTACTGTGTAAAGTAAAAGCAGCCTGATTTTGAAGACCACTGGGTCCCTGCTGCTCCTACTGATAATGACAGCAATAACTCCCCAGCAGTGATGGGGAGGGAAGCCCTATCCCCAGCATGCACTGAACTAGCTTGCCAGCAGGTGCCTAACAATGTGGTTTTAAGTGGATCTGGACCTGAACAATATGGAACAACTTTCTGAAGAAAATACCACTAAAAAATAGCAATGTGGGGTTTTTTTTCAAGAATGCTTTTCATAATGTTCATGGAAATTGAATGAACAAAAAATATTCTAAAACCTATACAGACTAACCTTTCATCTTAAAACTATCTTTGGAACTTCAGTTCTATGTATATCAGACAGGATGGGGCAGGGTTGGTTTTTTGGCTTTTTTTTTGGTTTGGTTTTTTTTTGCTTTTTCATCCTTTTTTTTTTTCTTCTTTTAAGGCCTGACACTGAAGACTGTTCAAGCAGGATTTATTGTTCAGGGCAAAGACAGGCCCTATCTTGCAGTCCTTGCTGCAAATTCCACTATAGAGAACAGAGGCTGGGAAGAGAAGGAGTAAAATTTAACTTCGTATTCTTGTTTTCTGAGGGCTGCACCCTTTTCTGGGCTCCAATTCTGCAAGCACTTAAATGGATGTTTATCTTCAGTCATAGCAACCAAATCACTACAAGCAATAGAAAGTATATAAGGCTAACAGGCAGGTTTTTTTGTTTGCTTGGGGTTTTTTTGGTGATGGTGGTATGGTGATGTTTTTTAGCTCAATTTTCATGTATTCATTCTTACCTTTACTAAGGATTGAGACATATAACTACTGAAATTGAGACAGGCAATCTTTATCCCACATCTGCTCTGGGACAGTCACTTCTAAAGCAGTTTCAGCATTGAAGCAATTGGAACTACTGGAGATTTATACAGGAACACAGGAGGGCATATTCTGCCCCTAACCAAAGTGAGCAGTGACCTGAACTCCTGTTGCTTGCTGCTGGGTTGAGAATTAATAAACATGCATCAACAAGAAACTATCTCCCCCACATTTAGTCCACAGGACAATTCTTTTCCTCCTTGGCAGCCAGATCACCAGGAAGAAAAAGAACCTTTTAGTTTCAGTCCAATGGCTGAAGTGAGGGTGAGCAGTCAATGAAAAGCCATTTGTTCAAACGTGGCTGGAACCTTTTTTTAATGATCTCAAAAGAATGTTAAAATTTTGTGGCTAAACTGTCTAGACCAGATTTGAGCTGTAAAATATTCCATTTACTAGGGAAAATGCACTCAGAAGGAACTCCACTCTCAAACAGATACTATTCCAAACTGCAGACACAAGAAAATAATTGTCAGTTTATGTTAGTTTTCACTTCTTCTATTTGTCCATTCCCTTAGACCATCTGTACAGCATCTTGCCTGTTCTACACTGAATTTGCTATCGAAAGCCTGATCACAAATGACATCAGCTCAAATGAACTGAAGTTTCATCCCTATTTCTGGCTCTCTCCCCAGATGCCTTGTTCCTAAACAAGAATATATTCAGCTACGGTGTGTTCCAGGGACCTCACCAGTCTCTAGAAAAGACTCCAGGCATGGTGTTTCCATTGCCTCTTAGTTTTGGGCATGTTATCACATTATTTTTCCTTCTCCAGAAACCTAACTAAATCAGGTATGCAGGGAATTAGAAAATTACAGATATTAACTTTCAAACGACACATGGTTCTCTCCTCCCTGAGCACACCCCGCCTGGTCTCAAAGCCCCAGGTCTTAGAGCCTCCAGACACAGAGGACACTTGCAAAGAAATCAGCAGCATCAGGGAAAACAATTCAATGCTTCAAGTCTCTGACTTGCAGTTTGCATTGAAGCAGTCTCAGTTTTTTCCTCTCAAAGATCAATGTTTCCTGTGGGACAGAAATTGCCAGTTCTTACCAACTCTGAAGATAGGCAATGGGGAAAAAAAACAACAACAAACCTTCTAAGCTGTAAGCTTCTTATGCACCAATCACAAGACATTATTTCTCTGCAGACATAGCTCCAGCCATGCGTGTTTCTCTTCCTGTTAAGTTTAGGGCAACTTTGAACCAAACATGACACAGGAATCTCCAAGTCATGTAGTTCCTGGAAGTTTTGAGAATATAAGCAGCAGAGGAAAGACACTACCAATGTTCCTCACAAAAAAACAGTTGGCTGGCACATGTCTCAGCCCTCGTTACACAGCAGAAATTCAACATTGCATGGAGGGGATGCTGACAAGTAAGATGAAAGAAGGATGTCAAGAGGCAGTGCTCCTAGCACAAAATCAATAACTGCATGGGTAAGCTTCCCCATGATAGTGCTGGTATGGGGAAAGTGCACTCTGCTGTTCTGAGAGGCTTTTTGTACCTCTCAATAGAAGGGACATAGAAGTTACTCCTCCAATAGTGTCCAGGATTTGACTACAGCGTAGTCCAGAGCTAGAATCTGTACCAGCTAAGGTCTCAGACTCTGCATGACAGAGAATTAAAGTACACACCTGCCTGTACGCATCAACATCAACTGCTATGGAGTGGAGACCTTCCACGTGCTATTCTTAGATGCTGGTGACTATAAAGACCTGCCAAAGAACATGTCTATTGTTCAGTGCCTTGCAGGGCTGCTCAGATAACACATGTCTTGCCATAAGTAGCAGAGATCTCTTTGAAACAGAAAATACCCTCACAGAGATCTGCAGCTTTCCAAGTTCCTTAAATTACTTCTAAATGTATTTATACACAGCACAGCAGATTTTTTAAATTAAGATATCCATCTGAGCCTTGCAGGAGATCTCAGTGCTGTAAGCTAACAGTACAAAATCAGAAGCGTGACAAATAATTGTCATTAAAGCATAAAGGTCAGGGCAATCCCAAGCACAGATGCAGGCTGGTTGGAGAATGGATCGAGAACAGCCCTGAGGAGAAGGACTTGGGGATGTTGGTGTATGAGAAGCTCAACATGAGCTGCAATGTGCAGTCACAGCCCAGAAAGCCAACTGGATCCTGGGCTGCATCCAGAGCAGTGTGGGCAGCAGGGCAAGAGAGGGGATTCTGCCCCTCTGCTGTGCTCACATAAGATCCCTCCTGGAGAGCAGCATCCAGCCCTGGGTCCCCCAAGATAAGAAGGACATGTACCTGTTAGAACAAGTCCAAAGGAGGCCCATTAAGATAATCAGAGAGCTGGGGCACCTTTCCTATGAAGAAAGGCTGAGAGAGTTGCGGTTGTTCAGCCTGGAGAACGGAAGGCTCCAGGGAGAATTTACAGCACCTTCCAGTACCCAAAGGGGGCCTGCATGCAAGCTGGAGAGAGACCTTTTACAAGGATATGCAGTGATAGGACAAGGGGCAATGGCTTAAAACTGAAAGAGAGTGAGTTTAGATTGGGTTTTAGGAAGAAATTCTGCCATTTCATTTGTGTTCTCTCTAGCTTCCTCCTGTTACACACCTGTGCCCAGGTAAACTAAATACAGTCCTTCCTTCTCCCTCTTCCTCCCAGCATCCAGAGAATGAATCTTGCATCTGCCTCATTGGCAGATGACTGGATCCTGCCTCCACCTCTGGCTTCACTCCTCCCAGAGGCAGCTGCTCTCAGTGACAGGCCTGCTGCCACCACCCTGGGGCTGCAGATGAGCTCAGGCAATGGCAAGAGGCCCTGCACAGCCCAGACTCTCCTCATGCCACATCTGCCAGGGAGCCACAGGAGGCAGCCATGCAGAGCTGGAAATCTGGAAGGCAACTCAGGCTTCACGGACCATGAGGAAATGCTGCAAGCTTCGCTTCTGAGAAAGAGGTGCTAAGAAACTGTTCAGTCTTAAATGCAACATCATTGTCCCCCTTCCTCCATCTACACCATAAGCAGGCACTGCCAAATAAAAATTGAATTGCAGAGCAGCATCTTGAGGCCTGTCTGTCAGCTGTCATCACAGGACTGTTTGCACTGGAGGCAGAATGAGGGACACAGCACAGCAGACATGCACTTTGGCCTCCCTCTGGGCTGAGCAGCAACTGAAGAACAAAACCCAGTGTACACACACACACAAAAAACAGATAACATGCAAATTCTAGATTTATCATTAGCTAGGATTTTATCTTCTGCTTCTACCCTACGTGTTCACATAGTCTGTCATTGGGCTGATTGGAAAGGATTGCCCCAAACAAATATGCCGATACTTACATACTCTGAGGATCTGCAAGAGAGATACAGGGATTAGGGAAAAAAAAATATTTTTTTTATTTCGGTACCTGGTGAGCATATGCTTTTACTCAACAGTTACAATGCACACCCATAAGCCAGGATGTCTAAGGATTATCCTAAAGTTTTTACCACTGGTGCTATCTGAAAAGACCATGATGTTGTGCTACTCTTCAGCTCTCCCAGTTCATTGCAACAAAACAGTAAATGTTACTTATCAAGATCAGAACATGTTAACGTGTTCTGAAATCTCCTTGGCCCATATAGAAGAAGAAAAGTGTCAAGAAGCAGAATTTGGGGCAGTTGCTTCAGAAACTACTATGAAGATTTGCAAAAGAACCTCAGTGAAATGAGTTTCCATGCATAATGGAATTTTTCAATAATCTAGTTCCTTTTTAACCACCTACATCAAATCTGAACATTTGGAAAAGAGAAAGAAGAAAGAAGAGAGCCTCAAATCCTGGTGCTGAAATCCTGAAATAAAGAATGAATGCCTAAACCCTTCTTAAAAAAATGTTTCCTTCACATGTCACATTTTCATACTTGCTACTTGGGAAAGGTTCCTTAAATGAACTCTAAGCAATCTCTGACAATCATTCACTAGAAGAGAGATGGGTATCTTGAATTATCTTTTTGCAAGTTGAAGAGAGTCTTGTCTGATGTTTCCGAACAACATTTTAAACCAAATTTACAAGAACTGTCTCAGAAACAAGTTAACATCTCACCCTAATGTAGGTTTAACAAATTCAGAGTCAACAAAAACTTCTTTATATAAATTTTGTGGGCTGTAGGCTGTTAACAACTTTCTAAAAAGTTTTGGAAAAGAAGGGAAGTTTTAATGAAAGAAAATTCAAAACTTAAATCAGTAGATCCTGTGGGGACTACTCTAACATTTAATAAACTGTGCACTTAGAAAAGTATCAATAAGTCAATGACACTGTGAACCTCAAATAAATCAGCTATTGATTTCAAGACAATTCCATTTAGGCAAAGCAAACAAAAAAAAAGCTATTGCAACTGAAAGTCATCTATCTTTGTTCCACAGACACTTGGACTTCTGAAGGTCATCTATGTGTGGAGAAGAAGTGCTGTTCAGGTTACAAAGGAGCTGCAGAACAGTTTGAGGCACTTCAATCTAAATACTGAAGCCTTGCAGTGCGGTGTTAGGCCAGGAGAAGTGTCATCTTGACAAAATACTGTTATGGTTCAGACAGGCTTTTGTTTCAGATCCTGATCAGAACACATCATCCTTCACAACCTGAATCCAGCCTTCTTACAATTCTTCACCACAGTGGTTTTGATGAAACAGAAAAGTCTGGATCTGCTATCTTGACTAGCTAAAGAGAACATGGACAGCACCTGTATTATTCATTCCTGTTTTAAATACGCTAAATATTTTACCTTAGAATAGAGAGCATGTTGTTCTGCCTCACTAAACACCTCCCCAGACAGATGTATGACAAGGTTTCCGTCACACTCCTTGTAGTTCTCCTTAGACGCAGAACTACCCTGGCGATTTCTTTCATGTGTGGCCATGGAAAACAAGATTCAGCACAAAACACTCTGACCGGAAAAGAGCTGCCCACATCATTTATTCCTTCCCTGTGACACAAGCGTCTGAGTGTAAAGCTGGGAAACCAGATGTGGCTGCATCTTCCCTGATCCTCAGCCAGACCCACCCTACAGCCCTGCCCATGGCAATGCTAGTATGAAATAACATCAAGCAGTTTAAAATGAAGATTAGCAATAGCAATGCCATTCCAGAGTCGCCAGGAAAAACATGAATTACAGCAACAGCATGCAGGCAGAAGCCTCAGAAATTACGTTTACATCCATCATCACACACACAGCCCACAAGCCCCAGTGATATACACACAGAGCCTGGGGCACACATCTACCAGGTGCCAGTCAATGTGACTTTTCCACATTTAAGCACATATACACTTAGACTTACAGTAGAGTAAGTTTCTATCACTCACTGTTATCTCAATATAAGTATTAAATAAAGAATTTCGCAAGCTGGAAGTGGGAGGGGCTAATATATGCAGATCTGACTGTAGAGTCAGCAAGAATAGCAGAGGATTTTATTTTAGAGCTGTCTGAAAGAAACAGATTTATTGTGAAAGAACTGAACTCTTAGCACCCCTCTCCCACAAAACTATTCATCCATTTCTACGCAAAAGCTAAACTACTTTAAGTGGTCTGTGTAATTGTAGTGGCTTCTGTCAGCTGCCTGCTCCCACCCCACCCTCTCAGCTCCACAGCCAGGCTATGGATCCAGCACCTGCAACGGTCTCCTGTGATGCACAGCCTTTTCCAGAGACAGGGTGGCCACCTGTTACATACAGCCTTACCAGGGAGCTTGTGTTAGAGGGAAATGCAAAAGTACTGCAGCAGCTCTTCCAGAGAGACAGCTGTGGTTCTGAAAGTTTCATAATAGGCAAAAATACACATGAAAACTGAATATAAAATCAGGATAGAAAACTTCTGTGAAGACAGAGGACAGCATTACTTGGTTTGACACAAAATTCAACTTCATTAAACCTATTAGAGGCCTCTGTGCAAATGCCCAATAAGACACTGGTGAATCAAGTCCTCACTGTACACGTTATATGAGAATACAACACTTGAGCACAAAGGAGAGAAGGTTGCAAGCTGCAATGTCACACTGAAAAACCAGCGGAGGCGGATCTTCTGGATAAATGAAGTAGGGGACTAGCATAGGAACGCCTATGAGAAAATTCTTGTCCTTTAACTAAAACAACCAAGTAAACAGAAAAGAACTGACACAGGAAGAGGCTCTTCTGACCAACAGAGATATAGAAAAAGAAATCCTCTTCTGCTGGTATACTACATAGGAGAAAAGACAAAGTCGGTCAAAATACCCTGAGAAGTGTGTGGTGGCTTATGAGATACAGGATCAGAGATCAATCAGGGGAGATGTATTTGCTGCCTGACTCTGCATTGAGCCCAATAAAATCATGAACAAGCTACTTAGTTTCTGTGCTAGGGCATCCTTCCCCAGTCCCAACAGCTGAAACAATACACATTCTGACTCAGTTCTTGCCTCAAACCGCATGAGCTTGAATTTCCTAGGATACCAAGACTCCTGTAATAAAAATACTTCTAAAAGTGTATCTGCCTTTAACTGATACAAAGTGGTATCTATGGTCTGACTCTCACTTTGCACTCCCATTAGAAACAAAGGAGCTGTTTTCCCACCCAGGGAAGAGAAGACATACAGTGAGTCACTAGAAAGGGGATGAGTCAGTCTGCTTAGATGCTCTTGCTTTGTGACAATCAATGACAAATCCCTCTTCAGTCTGGAGTCTCCTCCTCACACCTGCAGAGGCTGCAGTAAGGGAGGCCAGATCCTGCCATCACCTCTCATCCCGCCTGGAGACCCAGAACAGCTCCCAACTTTCAGAGCCCACAAGTGAAATTATGCAGGAGTCAAGTTAAATGTGAAAAGCAATTGTGAATTTGAAGACAAAAAAAGCAACTGAAAAACAATCAGGCTGTGTCTATCTTACACTAAGAACTTTTCACCTGGAGTTTTTCGAATTAATTTAACTCTGTTGAAGTGTGTCAAAGCCGTAAGTTCCACAACCAAAAGTAACCAGCAATGCTTTGTTCAAAACACAGGCAATTTGCAGTAACATGCTTAAAAGCACACTTGGTCTAAATTACCATCAAAAAATGAAAGAGATGAACAGCAACTACAGAAGAAAGACAAACCACACAATGAGCTTTATCTACTATTTGTCATGGTTTCCCAAGTCTGACCTCTTCCAAGTTCTATCATGCTAGTCTTGCCTTATTTTGGCACAGCAGTGCCAATAAGCATGTTACTGCCACA
Organism: Climacteris rufus; assembly: GCA_013398175.1. Classification (NCBI taxonomy): domain Eukaryota; kingdom Metazoa; phylum Chordata; class Aves; order Passeriformes; family Climacteridae; genus Climacteris; species Climacteris rufus. The sequence goes on from VZRZ01000683.1 coordinate 356,473, forward strand.
TACAGACTGAGAGAACTGCCACCAGCTTTAAAGAACAAGTTTTTGTTCTACTACATAGTCTGTGATCAGAGAGACAGCTGCAGGGTCAAGGTAATAGAGAGACACACACAAGGTAATTATCTGCTTGTAGAAGTCCACGAGGCAGAGAAGCCTTTCCTTAAGTAGCCTCAAGGCAGGAAGAGATGGTGGTTCCTGTTACAAAATGCTTTCAGGGAAGTAGGATCTACCAAAGAGCAGTACCTTCTTTTAGATCAGATCACTTCAATTAGATTCAACAAAAATACTGAATTGAACTGGCTTTCTTAAGACTTTTCCTACTTCTGAAGGAAAGTAGTTCATGTTACAGTTTGCTTTACCTTGTTCAGCTCAACAATCAATTTTAAGAGTATGATGCTTTCATACAGTAGCTAATGTCTCATGGGCACTTCCTAGTGGGAAGAACAATGCATTGGTACTGCAGTGATAGCCCTTGGATCAGGCTGCTGGACAAGGAGAGTTGTTATCAACTTTAAGTGGCACAGGGCACTTCAAGAAAGGACTCAGCACAGCATCTGAATGCCCAATCATACCCAGTAGGTTGAACTGGTTTTAGCCACAGGTGCAGCCAAATGTTCAGATAACTAATTTATTGGGGAATGACAGTGGTTTGTTATCAGGAGAGATTTAGAGTGAAAACCTGCTGTCAGAACATCAACAAATTTTTTATATGTGCTTTAGTCTATGCCCATATTCTGCCTTACAGTCTGTAAGATCCCCAAAAGGATCTGTGATTTGGCCAAAGACAGCCATTAGCAGCATCACCATTGACTTGCTCCACCATCTTGTTGTATTTTAGACTTTTGGCATGAGCAGAATGGCTACATGTCTCGAAAAAACCCAAAACAAAACCTCACACCATCCTGTGAAAGACCCAAGAAAAGGAGGAGTTATCACTTATTTGTGTGTTGTGCATTTTGTGGCATACAAGGTTTCAATCAGCCTTTGGAGTCCTGGAACTGAACTACCTATAGTGTTTTCTCTTTAAGCACACAGTCTGTGAAACAAAACAACAGAGATCCAAAATTCAGTGTTACCTTTCAAATAAACCCCATATATTTCCCAGGTGGAATAAAGTGATCATGACTCTCACAGGGCTTGGGTGCTTTTTTCTTGAAGGCAAGGTTCAGGTTAATTACTTCAGGGAGTCATGTTCAGGACAGACCATTACTTCTTACCACTGCAGGTAGCCATATTGTAAGACATTTTTATAAAATATTAAATGGTTTAGCACTTGTTTATTTTTTCTTCCTTCTTTGTAAAAACTCCTCTGGTGGTTCTAATTTACTCATATCCAAAGTACACGTTTTTGTCCATTCTTTTTAAAACTAATAAAATCTCCCTTATCTTGTGTCATTCTTGTCAATAAGTTTGCAAACAGCAGTGTCCTCTCACCAGAGTGACCACCTACAGCTCACATTGAAGGAAAGACCTGAACACTTCATAGCAAGGAGCTCTGTGTATTTCAAACAAGGATATTACTGGAAGCAGCTGTCATCATTCTAGTGATGATCTGAGCTTGGGGACCCATAAATGAGTCCTAGTACAGCTACTTTACCTCATGTTTTTGGCCTAAGAAAGTTGGTGCAGAACGTTCCTGTTGCAGCCAGATGTCAAGATTTGGAAACAATCCTTCCCTGTAAACTGTGAGAAGTCCAAAATTTTATGGTGTCACACACATGAAGTGTGGTATTTTGGGACTCCACTCCCAAAGGAGGCATCCCTCTCACTGCAAACAATACATGCAAGTTTTGAATAAAGTGAAGAACCCACTCTGTTTGAGCCATGGCTAAGTGCTTGACTTCTGCAAACAATTCCCTGCCACTAATTGAAAACTGGACACAAAGCCAGGTGACCTCCCACCCCACTCAAACACTCAGCAACTTGCAGGTATGTGACTCGAATTCCTTCTTTGTTTCCTAACATCCAATGGACTAGATGAATTGGGAAATCATTAATAATTAACTAAGGGGAGTGGAAAAAAATAGCCTCTTTTGTTATGCTTCACTAAATTTTGGTCTTTATTCAAATACTGGTCAATTAATTATTTTTAAAAATCAGAATTTAAACCTCTTTCACAAACTGCTATCAGGGCATTGATTCACCTACACATCCACTATCTATTTTTCAAGAGATATACAGCAGACCTGAAAGAATGAACCTTTGCTTGTCAAGCAGGGTTTCTCCTAGGCATTCCTTCAAGCATTCATTCATTTTAATGGGGTGTGTGCTTCACATTGAAATTCAGCCTTGAAGATGTTAATTATTACTGGTGTTTCATTGCCCTTCTGGTGTTCTACAGCAAACCCTGATGAAATCTGTCATGTGCTTTATTACAGACTGCAAAGCTTACCATGAGCAGGGTTGGTTTTGGGGTGGGCTTTTTTTAATCATTCAATGTTTTCAGGGTGCATACCTGATTCACACACCTTTGAACTCACCTTGCTCTTCCACCTACACAACTTGATCTCAGCCACTTAATCTGCTCGACTCACGCAGCCAAAGATTGTGCTTTTCAACACAAGTCTCCACAGGTTCTGTGGCAAATAATCTTTTACCACGTGGCTTTTCTCCATGATAAGAGACATCACAGTCTGTAGATCCCATGTTGTGTTGATACATTGGTCAACTGAACTCAGATATTGCCAAATTACACTAAAACAAAACAAAAGTCACACAATAGAAACTTAAGGGATAGAAAGGATGATTTAAAATTTGTCACTGTGATTGCATACCCAGGAACAGAACTGGGGAAAGAACAGAAGAGGAAATTCCCAAATACAACAGGGACAACACAAATTAAGCTTACAGCCCATTAGCACTAGTCTATATTCAAATAACCTCCTAAACTTCATCACAAGCACTAGATGCAGCAGGAAAAGCACAGCATGCTGAAACTACATGTTTATAAAGGGAACACCCTCATTTGCCAACTGATACTTTATACCCATTGTCACAAATAAGCATTAATGCCTTGCATCCCCTCAGCCAACAGAAAGCAGATGCCAAATCTATTTTAGTGTTGCTCCCTTATATCAGATATAGGGTTACAGGCACAATTCACTGATAAAATTGACACAGATTACATTTTAGTTCTTCATCTCAACATCATTCAGTACCATTTATTCCTCATCAAATTAGAAGAGGTCTCAAGTTTCCTTCCAAAAAGCGCAACTAAACATATATGGTGGCACTGCATATAAGTGTAAAACGCACTGATACAGGCATATGTTTCCATCATGAAGCCCTCACCCAGTAATCCTGGGAGTATTGAGCAGTTTAAACTATTTTTGGCCCCTCCTGGGCCTACCATCAGACGGTGCTAAGGAGGTCCAGACACCAGCACAAATGCTACTCTACTACTTCGCACACAACTTCTTTCCTGTCTGCAGCAAACCATGTAAGGAGGCACTTTGCACTTAACTGGTTGTCTTACAGAGGACTTCTGAATACAAGTTTGCATGCTGTCTTCAGATACTGGATTCAAATCAGGTCTCACTTTGCTCACACATTTCCCACTGTGTCAAAATCCTGATATAACCACAGCTATACCAGGCAGCACAACTTGCAATCTGAGGATGCAGATAAGTGAGAAGTGCTCAGCATGGACCAGGATGACTCAGCAGGTGATCTTTAAGATATGTATGTGTGTGTATATATAGCTAAGTGAGTAAACAGGGGTCCCCAGGGAGGAGGGCTGGTTGTCACCCCAGAAGGGTGGATTTTGTATTAAATAAATAATACACACGACTACCACTTGGTTAACAGCCTAAAGAACTCATGAGCATTTTGTAAATATTTTACAAGTTAAATTCTCTGAATTCTCAGATGATGGGCCAAGTTCCCATCTCAGTATCTCAATCACAGAGTCTGAAAATTGTTGTCAAATCAAGCTAATGACACTAAGTGGGAAAGCAGAAGGCAGAGCCCAGAACTGAGCTGCCGAGCACTTTGAACTTTCCCATGGAAAACTGACAATTTCAGATGCTGTAGGTCAGCCAGCTGATAGTAATCCTGTAAAGCCATGCTACAAGAAAAGATCATTGTATTTCAGTGATAAAATCATAAGAAAATTTTTTTTTGGTTTGCTCTTAAATAGTTTATCGCAATTTCACAAAAAAAAAAGCATTTCAGTTTTTCCTTTTTCATTTTGCTGAAATTTTCTAACACAACGTAGCTATGAAAGTAAGAAACTATTAAACTGTTCACTGAAGACAGCAATTAAAGGTGTGGAGGGAAATGGCATAACCACCAGGATATAAAGTCACTTTGGCTGACCCCCTTGGCCCAATTAGAACAGCTTCACAAGGCACAGGGGACACCAAACGCCACAGCTCAGTGCCATGGGGTTCCCTTCAGAAAAATGGGGAGTCACAGGTTTATTTCTCCCTGCTTCACTGGGAGCCATCTGAGGGACACTATTACATCTCAGTCGGGTAAAGCAGACAAAACCCACAGTTTCAACTTCCTTAAGCAAGTAAGCTTTGAAAACAACCTATCTTAGCAGCAGGAGATGAGAAAAAGGAAAGGAAGGAATAGGTCACTAAGAACGAAAAGTTGAATAAAGACAGAAAAAGGTCAGTCAAAATATTTTTTAATGGAACACTAACAAAGGGAGTCGAAAAGGAAGGCTGCAGTGTTCTATACAGAGAAATAGTCTAGTGATTAAATAAAACAAAACACCAAAGGCAAAGGATTCGACTTGCTGTGGAGTCATGCCTGATCAAAAATGCTTAATTAAGACTCTGGGGCTTGTTCAAAGCCACCAGAGACAGTTTGAAACAAAATCAAGTTTTCCTAGAACCACCAAAAACGATGTTGTTAGGAGCATGTCGGAGGTCAGAGAGCTTAAACGGAGCTTGGAATAAAAGAATTAAATAAAAGGAAAAGAAAAACATTCTCGTCTGATCTGTCTCCACATCACAAAGCATTCCCAAGAAGCCTTTGCTTGACAGCAGACCCTAAAGCAGCTTAGACCAACACAGATCCTCTTGGCTTTCAGTGCTCTCTGTGCCCGAGGGAGATCTAGAGGTGACCTAGAACCAGAACAGCTTCAGCAGCCAGTCCACATTCAAAGCTTCCTAAATTCTTCACAAAAGAAAATCTTGGATTTATGTAATTACATCATCTCATCCTTGCCGAGAATGCTTCCAGAACACATGAGCGATCATGAAATTTGGATCGCTAATGAAGAGAAACCGCTCCATGAGCTCTTAGGATCCTGCCAGAAAAGACACATCCGTTATTGCCAAATGTTTCCTTCTTTGCAATTTCTAAACAGACGTGCCTCTTCCCTCTACCCATCTTTCACTGGCTCTGTTACAGTCCACTCCAGACTGACTTACTGGAAAGGGAAAAGAGAAGGAAGAAACTTATTAAAGACGACAGTAAATCTGCTTCTTGCTGAAGCTCATCAGCTCTGATGGAGCCTAGGCAGGGCCATGCTGACAGCTCCCTGAGAGGTACATCTGGCTGTGACTGTGCACGGCGTCACCTCCTCCGACCCTGCCGCCCATCGGCACCTGCCTGTAGGTGACATACAGATAACTAATGTAAAAAATACAGAAAGGGTCCAAGCAAATGAACTCCCTCTTCACATGTACATTTGTTTTACCCTGGATTCTTTTCACAGTATTTCCTGATGCTCTCCACCTGTGACCTCCTGACAGTCCCTTGCTGTTGGTTCCACCTTCCCGCTGTCACGCTGCCGTACCTCACAAAGGTGAGAAAAGGCAGGGAGATGATTCTATGGGATGAGCGTTTTCCCACTGAGGACTGGTCAAAAAGCTCTGATCTCCACTATGCCAACGACTTGATTTTGAAAGCTGTGTCCTTAAGGATGATTTAAAGGTGTAACATACAAGCTACAAGCCTGCCTGTAAGCATGTTTCGGAAAACATTCCCTGGATTGGCTTTTCATCACTCCATTAGCCATGAGCACATTAGTTCTACACATGGAGGCAGCAGCAGCTAAAAGCCAGTATCTCCCACCAAAGCTGCCATCCTCTGAAGGCTACCAAATCCTACCCAGCCTCCCTCCCTGAGAGAGGGCAGCACATCCCTACTCACATACGCTACAAGTTCAAACACAGGCAAAGCCATTGCCTTCAAACATCCATCTTGTAACTTCATAGCAATAATTCTTTTGCCAGAATTCTCCATGCCACTTGCACTTTTTTATTTTTACTGGGGTCTCTTCTTAAAATGCTTACAAGTACACAGTTTTACCTTCATCTTCAAGAAGTCTTTTAAGCCTCAAAGACTGAAGATTTTCAGTACAATGGTGAATTTTTCACTTGAAGTTACAGTATGCAACAAAACCCCACTTTAAAACAAGACACCTCAGTGTGACACTCAAGCTTGAAACAAAGTGATATTTAGGCTTTGATCCTCAATCCCAGCTCTCAAATCAGCTTTGGAAACAGATCCAAAACTATCAGGGACCAAACTCTGAATCAATTTCAAACATGACCCAAATTGTCAGTCTTGCAATTAAGATCTGCTCTGCAGAGATTAACATTGCATAAATTGACATAAATTTAAATTCTCTTTCCCAAGACTTAACTTTTTACAGCCAGATCACTTGACAAAACTTCTGTTTAAGCTCCAGTTACAGTTTGGCTTCACTGGAAGTCCAGGCTCAAGACTGAGCTCTTGGATGCCACAAAATGTCTCTTTCAGACTAATGTAAATCGGGAGATTTTTTTTTTTTTGCTGATGATATATGAAGATAAAACATTATGCATTTGTTTTTCATGTCAGTGATGCATCTGTTTTCTCTTCTTGCCTCCCTTCAAAACGGGAGAACTGGGAACCCCTGTAGCCTGCAGCTTACTTCCAGCATTGTAGTAATTCCTGGCAAAGTCAAGCAGCATGACTGTTTTATGCCATTGCAGTTCTACAGCAATGCTGTAAAGATCAAGATAAAAATACCAAACAAATCCACTGGTCAGTCTCGCTAGAAAAGTCTTAAGAAACTCTCCTATGGCTTCCATGTATTCTTGGCCAGCCTGTCAAGTAATTACTTGTACTTCCCAGTCCTGTGTAAAGGTGGAAATGTATTCCTCAAGATATTGGCCCTGAGTAGCATGCTTCAGGAAGAGGAAAAGTACAAAACAAATTACAGCTAAGAATAACCAGTGGTAAAACACAAACCCTAACAATATTAATCAATAATGCATCATAAAAATGCAATCATTAGCAGTAGAAAGTGGCATACTAAATTACACACAAGATCAATGAATTACTGTCATAATGGAATTGAGTGACACATGATTGAGAATTAGGGGAACTTGTCCTTACAACTGAAGATAAACTGCTCTTGCTGTTACCTCCCAATTTAATTTGAAGTATGTGTTAGCACTGATAACCCAGCCCTAAGGTGGTGGCTGTCAGAATGAAAAGCACTGCAACACTGCAAAAGACATTTGCAAATTAACTAGAATACATGGCAAAAGGATAAAAATTAAAATTAATAATTAAAATTTTACTTATCGGTTTATTATTCCAATACAAACTGCAGAATCTGTTGCTAGTTAGGCTGACACTTCTTAGCTGAACCCACATATGTTTCTTCTTCTCAGTTTTTTGAAAGTACAATTCTCTCCCCACATATGAACCTTCTGCAGAGCAAAGAGTAAGAAGCCCCAGTGAGCATCAGCTCCCTTTTTCCATACTTATAAAAAATTGCTTCTCTTGCCTTAACATCAAGCTACAGGCAATAGGTCAGCATACATCCTTCATGCACCCAGAGACTCCAGTGGTGTTCTTTATTTATTTTAACAATATTAAGTTCAGAAATCTCTTTTTAATTATACTGAAATTCTGACTCAAAAAAAAACCCTACCTGGTGACACTTTTCTCCTCAGTACTAATGCCCACTAATGGGAGTATTGGAAAATCCCACATTTTTAAAGCAAGATCTAAAAATCCAATTAGACATGTGCTTTGATCAGGTTTTGCCTGCTTCACCAGCAGCTCCAGCTCGAGAGGCACACCAACATTAACCATAAGGAATGGCCCAGCATGGAGCAGCACGGTGGAGTTTGCATGCCAGCACCACCAGAGCGAGACAAAAGGGCCAGCAGGCAGAAGAAGAGGAAGCAACAAAAGCCATGACCTTCAACGTTCTTGCACATCACCAGCTAACTCTGCCAAGGATCTCACACTTGGAATGCCAGTCCTAGCCCTCTGGGAACACATGCCAGGCTATGTGTATCCATTTAGGAGAAAGAAACTGGCTTTGCTTTGAATAAATATTCCTGACAAAACAGATTCCCCTAGCAGGGATTGTTCCCCTCATAATGCCTTTCCTTTCCACCCCAAAAGCTTCTTTGCATTTAACATCCAAAACTGGGTACATCTAAGAGCCACGATTAACTGTAACCCATTACACACAACATGAAACCCTTACGATCCTGGTGGTGGAAGAACTGGCATAGAAAATTCTTCTCACTGCCTACCACTTGTCTCTGGGCTCCTCTGCAGCACAAGGCCATCTGTGAGGGCTGTCAGAAGAGCTTGTTCAGAAGTTGGTAAGTTAGCAGCTCACAAAAATGAGACAGCAAGCTTACTACCAGGGCCCTGAGGGCACCAACAGATCTCAACTGCCCTGACCAGCCTCCCTAGAGTTGCACCTCTGCCACCAGGACCATCTCTTCCTTCTCAGGTTGCCTGTCCTTGATCTGCTGACACTGCCCAAAGACATGATCATTCAGTAGCAAGCCTGGAACTTAGTAGCTTGGACTTCCAGCTCCTCCAACCACTTCCTGAAGTTATGGGCATATGCTAGGAGGGAGTTTAATTTCACTGATTTGGCCAGTTTACTGAAACCTAGTCTCCCAAAATAGGGGATGACCCACAAAAGCCACTGTTAGCAGTATTGTTCAAGAACATCATCACCCCAACACAGACGTCATGAGACCATGCTGCTCACAGAGGCAGCTGAGCCTAATACTCCACAAAGCAGGACACTGCCTGTCCTGGGAAGGAGGCCACATGCTCAGCAAGCACAAGCTCACAGTCTTGGTACCAGGCATGTTAAGATCTGCAGTGCAGAACACCAGTGGGAACCTATGGACAACCCGTGCTTGGCTCACCCTGCTGCAGACATGGACGTACATCCCCTCACTCAGTAGTAATGAAAGTGTTCAGAGCAGCTCTACTACATATGTCAGTGTTGCCACTGCATGTCAGGCACATCAGATTCCTGCCCTCATGTTCTGATCTGCCTACCATAGGACCTACCATCTGTCCCTACCATAGGACCCTGCTTCAGCTTAGCCACAGAGTTGGAGTGTGCCCCGGCACTGCAGAAGGGCAAGAACAGAGATAAAAGCAAAGCAGGAACCAACCTCTTCTTTCTGACAGCCCATTGCTATGTCCACTTGAATAGGAACTCATCTTTGCACCCTCTCTTCTGGATCAATGTCCTTCACAAGAAATCCCAGTCATACTTTAGCCATGAGTGCAGAAACACCAGCACGGGGTTCTCAGACCATGTTCATTTACAGCACAACCTCCTTGCATATGAGAAAGTGAGACACATTTGGGGCATAACTGCTTAACTTGATGTTTTGACCTCTCAACCTTGTGTAGTACTCACAGATTACTGGCAGCCAGGGAAGACAAGGCTTCCCTGCTTCCTGGGGTCAGCCTTTTCTCCCTAAGGGCCAGTTTATAACAGACAAAGAAAGAAGCAATTAAATAAAACCCGAGTCTTATTCCCTGACCCTAACAATATTTTCACGTGCTAGAAAACTGCAAACCCATTTGCCAAAGGGCACAGGAACAGATGGGAACTGAAAGGGCTATTACATAAATTAAGCATGTAAACATTGGTTGTCTGCTCAAAAACCAGCTCCTGTAATTTCCATGTGTAGTATTTGATGTGGCCATTGCACCATTTCCACATGCCTTCACTTGAGGAAGATGGGTGTACATTTTTCCAGTTTGCTACATAACTATGTCTTGCCTAAAACTGTCTGCAGCTAGAAAACATGACAAACATGACAGAACCCTGCTATTTCCAGCAAGGAAGTTAAATGTGAAAAAAAGATTCCATGTGTATTTTTAGGCTGTAATTGACATTTTAAAGTAGTCCCTCTCCTGAACATTTGAACACAGATGTAGTGTGCAAGCAATCTACTACCAGCCACAACTTGTGACTGAGCAACATTTTTCACAATTTAATGCAAAATTAATCTCTAACAGATGAGCAAGAAGCAAACAAATGCCAGAATTTCAGATTGGGTATATTTTTTACTATGCTTGCTTGACAATGAGGGAAACTTACAGGTCAGCAGGGGAGGGAAGAGGCAGGAAGAAAAGCATTCCTGAATGCCTTGCAGTGATGACAAAAGAACCACCTCTTCAAAATGCCTCATTGCAGCTCTTAGTCCTGTGCACTTGTGGGAAACAGTCACAAATGTTCAGCAAGATAGATGGGAATATTTTGTTTATATTCCCAAGACAGGTAAAAAAACATCTTTTCGAACATGTTAAGTAGCATCCATTTCCCCACCTTGCACTGCATGAAACATTATCTCCAATGCCCCAGACCTTCACAGGAACTGAAAAATATGCTAGATTTAAATATGAGGCTGTTCTGAGTAGTAGGAAATACATTTATTAAATGCTATAACCAGGGTTTCCTGTTTCAAGGGATGAACATCAACGATGTTCCACAGCCACCACAGAAAACATGGAGGTCCAAAAGGGAAGGATCTGGAAGAGCATCAGCCAGCAGCTGCAGCCTCTCACAGACACAGCTGATGTTACCTTCCTGACTTTGACTTAAACACTGCAATAAAATCAGAATGAGCAAAGTGCAGCAACAATGTATTTTACAAAGAGGCAATATTTTAATTAACAGCTATGTTAAACATGGATGCATGATTAAAAAACCCAGGATGCCTCACGCACATCAGGCTTGATCAACACATAAGAGCTTTGCTAGCAAGACACAGCAAAGGATATGGTTTCATCGTATATACCCTTTTCTTTCCTTCCTCTTTTTAATAAACTTAGATTTGCTGCCAAACCTCTAGCAGACCTGGACACACAAGTCAAAGAAAACAAAAAGGGAAGAGGTAGGCCTTTCTTCCACCTATATTGATCATCAATCCAGTAAAAGTTTCACTGGTAAAAGCTGTCCAAGCACAACACTACCTAAGGGAAGACAGGCTTACTATTCCAGAAAACAGATTTCTAAGCACAGGCATGGCCTCCACCTCAGATTGCTGCTTGCTTCCAAGCCCTATTTATGCAACCTGAGTTCAAGCTGGGCATGCAATGCTCAAGTATGAGAAGTCACCAAGCAGAATTACTTCCCAAGAGCTAGTGAGGGCTTTTGATGTTTTTCCTTTAAGCATGCCTTCAGATTCTGATCCAGAAAAGAAAGGCCATTCGACATTTGTCAGGGCACACACAAGAAGATTTACACTTTAGAAACCTGAACATAAAGGCAAAACACAATGAAAAATCAGAAACAAGAACTGTTTATGCCTCTGCTCTGTAGTACAACCAAACAGAGCACATCTGTAGCTTAGCATCAGGACTCAGATGCCCTGGGGCACAACTCATGGTCTCATGGAGGCAACACCTTGTACAGGAGCCCTCAAGAGGAGCTCTCAGACCCCCTGTATCTGCAACAGGAGCATTTTCCTGGCAGGAGCGCTACAAAGGACACAAGACTGTCCATAACACTCATCCTCACAAGCAGGGAGCACACCTGGAGGGGGCTGCAGTGGTGTTTCTTGGGTTGAGTGCTGGGAACTGGGCTGTGTCTGACCTCTAGTTTGCACTATGGTCTACTCCAGAACTATAGAGGATTGCAGCCCTTAGATCAGGTAAGCTCAACAAAACCACCAGTTTTATTCCTGAATGTGCCACTAGCTTGGTGGGAAAACATTAAATCCCTGCACACATACCCTTCCTGACCATGCCTCAGTTTCCCTAGCTAAAGAGTGAAAAAGAAAGCATGGACCTACTTTGTGGACCATTTTTAAGCCTTCTGATTAACTATTATTACCCCAGAAGCAGACGTGGACCCAAATTCTCGAAGATTTCCAGAAATACTGCTCCTGACTTGCTCCCAGGGAAAGCTTTCAACTGCAGACAGCAGCAAAGCACAGACTCACCATTAACCAATATATAACACATATGGCTTGGCATTCAGTAGCATTTCCAGGCTCCCAAAATGCTGAAAAAGTACACCAGGCATAAACCATTCTGGCAAGGTAAGAGTGGCTGAGGTACAATCTGATGACAAGAGATCCCCTTACAGCTGGAAAGGGAGCATGAAATAAATCTCTTGGTCACATCCCAATGAACGCAGAAACAAGTAAAAGGTCTGAAGAGTACAAAAAAAACCTAAAATGAAGAGGGGGGGAAAGCCTATGTAAAGGCTGGCAGTGGGAAAAACCCCAGCTAGTTTGGACATAGAAGAATTATGGTCTGTTTCCCTTGGTGCCCAAGCACACTGGGGGGAATGAGACTCATTTCTAGTTGCACAAAGAGTTCTCACAGTAACATGTTACCACACTGGCTACAGCATTCTGGAGATGGATGGGGCTGTAAGTCACTGACATTATACTGATGTATGGACTTCATGCATTACTAATCACTCACACACAACAGCCCCGTGTATATTTTTGTTGTGCAAACTCTCCTGGCATCCTCTGCAAAAGTTCCCTTGTCTCTACTCCGGAAGTTTGTAAGAAAAAGTGTTCAGGAAGCAGGCACAGAATGGGGAAAGACTCACCAGAAACTGATGTGTTCTGAGGGAGGAAAAAAGAAAAGAGAAAAAAACCACAAGCTGGATCAAGACAGCCAAATATGAAGACAATTTTAATTAAACCATGTCTTACTTACATCATCTATTTCAGCTAATTTAGTATCTAAAAGGAGTATTATCTCAAAACAGTTAATAGCTCCAGAAACCCCAACTTTTTCCCGATTTTTCTTTAATGCAATTACATTTTTGCTGTTGCACAAGAAATATTAATAGCCTCTTCTGCATGAGATAGAGAAGCTGTACAGCAGGACTTCAATGCTATTGATGATCTGAAGCTAATGGTTACATATATCTTATCTGTCAATGTAATTTCTACTGTTGAAGCTATTGAAAATAGACAGCAACCCCCTCAATACTTAAAGCATGCATCTCTACAGGAAAAAAAAACTTCCATTCCCTTGACTGCAGAAATACTCTGTGGAGGACAAATAAGTGGGAAAACAGAAAAGCAAAGCTCTTGTTCTACTGTATATTGCTCTGTAGGAAGACACAGAGAAATTCTGCTTTTCTTTACAGTACCTTTGATCCAGAATTGATGTAACCTAGTCAATGAAGCTGACCCAGATTTACAGGGGAGAAACAGTTCAGGGCTCCACCCAAGCCTCCAATCCTGTATTTCTACCTCCATGTGGGATGTGTGTCCTTTATGCAACTCAAAATCCTCTGCTCTAGCACAGCAGACCTGACCCAGTACTCACTAAATTAATCTGAAAAGCAACCATGGACTCCTCCAGTCCATCACACACATCTCATGCCATCCACCCACCAGCAAATTCAAACTACTCAGACTACCCCTTTAAAAAAAAAATTATTAAAATCTTGTGGCTTGCCCAAAACAAAACCCCAAACCCAACAACCTAGCAGGGAGCCATGTTCATCCTATTTCGTCTTCCCTAACCTTGCCACAAAGGACCACCAAGGCTGATTTGGGAAGAGAAGGAATGTGGAGAGGCAGAGATCATCTGGCACAGTCCACAGGATTGCCAGTGCCACGGTGGCAGGAACTTTGCACAGTGTTCAGCTGACTGATTCTGTAACAATTAATAAAACCAGTGAGTGGACACAGCAGTGCCTGGGAGGCCGGGTGCACGTGTCCACAGTCACCCTTGCAATGCACTGTTCTCTGGAGCATTGCCCCACTTGCTTAGCAGTTCCTTCAACTTCCTAATTATGTGCACACACAACACATGCTTCATTCTAAAGATAAAGCACTTATCACCATCTGGAAACTCAAATGTATTTTAGAAGTTAATCAAGACCAAAATACATAATGAAGACAGGCTTTATCAGTTTTGTATTTATGACCCCAACTGACACATTTTATTAATCACCAAGTGTTTAAAAAGTGTTAATGTCCACCTCCTCAGTTACTATACATTCTCTGCTCCCACTTCCAACACGGGCTGTAAAAATACAGATTACTACAAGGACATATTTGGCTCCTGGTACCCACCAGTGTGGGTGCAGAATGTGCTAGTCCATGTCAGGTCACTTCAGATAATACAGACATTTTTGTTCTGCCTGCATACCAATTAGCTTTAAAGCACTATAATGCAAATAGTCTTTAAAAGGATTTTAACTACTTAAAGCTCTTTGCTTTAAGACAAGGTATTACAGCAAAGATCATCCATGAGATCCAATTATAGTCACCTTATTAATTATATGTCTACCTTGCCTAATTCAAAAATCTCTACAGAAAGCTATCCATTTTAAATTTTTTTGTTCCCTTATATCATCATTTATCAGCCAAAAAAGCATGAAAATGACTAGCTACAATGCCATTTAAGTAAATTCAGAAGGCATTACTCCAAGGCTCCTTAAGCCCACCTTTTTACCATCTACAAGACGTATCTTGAATTGTCCATGTGCTAAAAATTAATAAGAAATTGTTTGCTTCTAAAACTAAGCTAAAAAAAAATCCCACAGTTCTCTGCTTTTCACAGAGTACAATGTGTTTGAGAAGCGGACTGAAACCCAAAAAAGCCTTTTATTCCTTGTGGATTTTTTATATGCGGACTCTGCAATTAAAAACTATCGTCTCCCACCGCTCAGCCAAATAACAAAAAGACACAATCTTTTGATATTAGGATGACTAAGGATGGTGTCTTTTAGCCTGAGACAATGCTCAAAGCAGCAGCAGTTTCTTTGCAGATTAAGCACAGCTGAGGACGATATCCTCCTCTTTCACCTCCTAGAGAAGAGAGAAAAAGGGACCCTGATCCTGCAAAACCACACATCCATCACTTGACTCACATCTTGAAACCAAGGCTACTTCTCACTGCCAAACGAAGAGCAGACGACGTTTACAGGATGTGAGCATTTCGCGCCTGTTTTCGCACAGTGCAGTCCACCTACCTCCATGACATTTGCTGGATAGAGCTCCCATCTCCCAATCCCCCGGAATCACAGTGCTGTGAGAAATTCTGCTCGATTGCATTGTTTGTATTTTCCATTTCCCCCAGCACCTTCTTGTACGTTTTTTCATAGGAGTGTGAAGCCGTTGCAGCAGTGATTGATAGTAACGGAGCAAAGTCATCCTTCAGTGTCTACAGCCTGGCACAAACAAGATGAAGGCTACCTTGAAGAGCTACTCTTACTGTTTAAACTGATAAGCTTATAAGCTATAAAAATTCTTGCTCTTCTACAGCCCAGAAAGAATTCATAAAATCATTACATCTCTCAACCTGGATGTTTCCAAACGTGTAAGTTGAGAAAGAATAACAGAAATGAGAAATCACAGTATTCATTTTGATTAGTAAAATAACAAAGGCATCTACGTGGAGCCCTTGGCACTTCTGGGGTTTCATTTAATAACAAAGAACTTCATACTCCTTACAGCAGCCTTGTTAGGAGAAAAAGGTTTGCACTTCAGAAATCAACGCATTGGGACTTCCTGGGCCACCAACTACAGACTTTGTAGGGGGTGTGACGATGGGTGAGTACATGTGCACATTCACACACATTTGTGTGCATAGCTCTCTTTTTTTCCAGTCAGCATTTTACAAGTGCCTATACTCAGTTTTTTTAATCCACAGACTCAAATTTGTCAGGGGAAAAAATCATTAAATACTAAGTTTCCAAATCTAGCCTCAATGTCAATCAGTATGTTCTAATGAACATTTTACTTCCAATGTTCCAGTGGCAGCCATCTAATTTTATTTCTTTTAAATAGCATCCCCTTCTGATGCTTGTAACCTAAATGTTAATGCCTCATTCAGGACCTCATCTCTAATGTGCAAAATTAATACAGCCAAAAGGAAAGCTGTCATTTACTTTCATCACCAACATTGGGCACAGTGTAAAAAGCAACCAAAAAAAACCATTAGCATTTTTAAATAATTTTTAAAACCTGGATATTTAAATGTTAAATACATAAGGCAGTAAAATTTATTTCTACAAGGAAGCCTCCCTGACTCACATGGACACAAAGCTTCCTTGCTGCAAATTAACAAATGCTTGTGCTTCACCTGCTTATGCCATGCTGTTATCCAATGTCCTGTTAGCGTATCACAGAAATGAGAGTCTTGTCATCCACTCTGGCTCTCTGAGACTTGCTGCCACAGAGCTTTTCAGTTCTCTGAGTTCACAGAGTGGCAGAGGTAAAACAAGCCAGCTCCCACAGACACTCCTGCAATTCCTGTGTTCTCCAGGGGCTTGTGATGTCCACCAGCCCTGGACATCCCAGAAAGGGCAGAGCAGAGGATGCATGCTGCCACCCCATAGCCAGCACTCTCCATTCCCTTATTCTCTATGGATAAGTGCTCATTATCTGTGCACAGGTTGCCTTTCATTAGGTACTTCCTAGAGATGCTACAGGTGGTGTGACAACCTGAGAGGACACTGGGGAGGGAGCTGAAATCTTACATAGACCATTCATATGAAAACCTACAATTTCAGTTTGACAGAAGGGGATGGACTGAAGTGTGTGGAGAGGGCAGGAAAACAAACCACATTCATTGATCAGCATTAAATGGTGGGGGCTGACAACATTACACAAGAGAAGCAACCCAGAGTCCAACTGTATATGTGGTAAAATTTTGGTTTCTTCATGAAACCTTTGTTTTAGGTGCCAAACAATTACATGAAAGGGGGAACACAGTGCATCCTCCACTGATTACATTCACAAAATTGAAATCCAAGAAAATCCCTATGTCTGGAGGCATTAACCAGAGATAATTAGGAACTGAATTCTTTCACTGGTTCACAGTAGTCTCTGGTGGTCTCATCTTCTAGTTAAAAGCATGAGGCTTATGCCAGAAACACCACTTTGTCACAGGCAAGCATTCTGCCCATAACAAAAGGACACTATCTATAACCTGCACACTGGAACACAAATAATGAGAAATTAACCAAACTCTACAGTCTGAATTGTGATTGTAAGGACAAATATTTCATCCACAAAGATCTTACATGAATGGGCTACACAGGGAACAGGAACATCCAACAAAACACAAATGTGCTTTGAAATGTTATCCTTGTAAGATGGCTGCTGAATCCAAATGACCCACCACAGACATCTCTTCATCTGTACCCCAGACACACCAGGTCTACACAAGTACATAATTCCTGAACGTAATTTTAGTCCTTTTATGTGAAGGGGAAAACTTCTCTTTTCATTGAATTCAGATGGGCCCTTCACCCTTGCATCTATACTTCATTTAACTTATGTTGACACTTAGACAAGTCACATACAGAACTCAAACGTTTGCTTTGAACAGCACAAACAATCAGAAAGCAAAACCATCAGATGCAAACCATTGTGCTCCCCATCCCAGTCCTTAACTCCCTCAGGATCAACTTAGAGTTGATACATAATACATATGCATCAGCCCAGAAGGCTTGAGAGGAAAAAAACTGTGCTGGAATGACATTCACATAAGGACAACTGCAGCAGCTTTGTCAGGCAGAATTTGATATAGTACATCTGGCAACAGAGTCAAACAAAATACAGTAGTGTTGGCTTTGGAAAAAGTAACATGAATCTAATTTCTTCCAATTGTCTGAACCACTTTTAGAGTTAATTACGTGGTACAATACAAGACAAACTACCTGCCACTTCTGAAAAGTAATGGAAACAATTTTAGAATTCAGAAATATGCTCCTATTTCTGAATATGCTCATAAAATTGAGATACTAGTTGCACATGATCAGTTGTATAAATCTGTTCATAAAAAGCACTGGGCATTTCTCCTCTACATGCTGTTTTGCTGAGGAAAAAACAGTTTCCATTCATGCTGATGTTATCGCTGAAAAGTTATTTTATCTAAGTCATTACACTTTTACATCTGTGAATAGACTGTCAGTACTCTGAAAGTTAGCACACAGTTTCCCAATATTGATACACAGTAATAAAAAAATAAAAGCTTATAAAAACCTACACGGTAGAAAATGTAACTGTGGAGTAATAAATATTCTGTTAAGTTAAAATGTAATAAGACATTATTGCCCATAGCAATTACCCAGGTAATTTTTGCTTGAACACATTTAGGGACAGATTTTTATTTCTTAAGGTCAGCAAGCAGTTGTTGCAAAAAGCTACACTCATACGTACTGCAATAGAAAAAGCTGGTCTTCTAGTTAGATTAATATTCACTAACCAGGAAGACTTTCACAAGATATAAAGAACAGCTTAACTCTCAAAGCAGTTCCAGACCACCAGTACCTTTGAGAAGGGTGACCAGAGTGAGACTGCTCACACTGATGACAGGCCAATGGAAATTATGAAAAGCTTATAGAGACACCAACAAATAGAGCACACTCCCCCCACAGGAGCTCAGCAGCGTTTCTGGGGGATGGATTTCACTGCATGCAATTAAATGAGGGCCATTTTCTCGTGGCTGTCAAATGAATTCCATTTCTCTGTATCCCAAACAGAATAATTTAAAACCAGTATACAGGGTCCATCAAAGGAATGCCACACACCCACTGCCTTGCAGATCTCATTCTCCTTTACAAGTAAGGGAGAAAGTAAGGATCAATTGCAAGATGGGAGACTGCTGCATTGATTTTCAAACAGAATCTTCCATCAAAACCAATGGTGAGCTTGTCTTCAGACATCAGGAAAAAAAAATCTCACGTGGTCTGAGTTCTTCTGATATTTGAGCAAAGGTAGACATGAACTATCAGTCAGAGTACTGCATATGTAAAAGATGATCGTGGACAGGAGGCAAGTCTGACCTTTGAGAGCTAACCTTTGTTAGCATCCACAGGAGAGCAGCACAGCCTAAAACAGGAGATGAAAAATGGAGCACCAAAATTTGGGGGGAGGAGGGTGAGAAGGGCAGCAGGTTTAGAATAAGTTAGTTTCATAAACCAGTCTGAGGTAAGATCAGGATAGTATTAATTATTCTGCCTTTATGAGGAATTTTACATCTTGAAGCATCCCAACACACCACCAGTGACCCTCAGCCTAGCAGAGCAGCTCCTGCCTGCCCTGACTCACAGTCCCCCACTCACTGCAGCTGGGAAGCCTCCAGAACAAAGCAAACACATCTGTGAAAGTGTAGGCAGCCTGAAGACAAGTGAGCAAACTGATTTCACGGGAAATGCAGCAGATAAAACTATGATGGGCTGTCATATAAACCCCCAAGTCTGACCTATTTCATGCAGACAGAAGTTGCAGGAGCATGGAGCAATAATCAGCTTTCACTCAGTTATCTAGATAACACATGGCAGGAGAGTGAAGGGGAAAAATATTTCAAGCAAAAGAGACAGGGAAAATCAGCTGTATATTGCTATATCTCCAGCTATAGCAAAAACTGCAGAATGTTTCTGGAGAAAAGGCTAGACACGCAGCAGGAAAACACACCGAAGTCCCCACTACCATTTCATCCCTCAGGAACAACCGTACCCCCACACAAGCCACAACAGCCAGGATCATCTCCAAAGTTTTCTTTATAGTGGTCCTGAGCACTGGACATCAGCACTGTTCACCTTCCCCACTTTCCCCTGGTTGGAGAACTTAATTTGGGAGAGTGGGTTTTGAGGTCATAGGCAATCTCTGACAAAATTCAGACAATGCAAAGGCACAATAACCAAACACCACATTTACAACAGGCTTCCCAACAAAGAATGGGTACAGAGCCAAAAGAAAAGAATACAGAGTAAAAACTACCTGATTTCCTTCCAATATGAATATATTGGTATTTGAGACACAGCACAAGGGACACACATTCTTTTGCAAAGATAAGGATAAGCTCATCTTCCCAGCTTCAGGCACTGGGTACATTTGTGTTTGGGTTTTTTCCTTGTTGGCTTTTAATAAAGGCTTCTGTTAACTATGTAATTTTCTTATTTTTCTATCCCAAAGAAAATAAAAAGCCATCAGCAGAAATTTGCCTCTCACATTTCTAGCACGAGTTCCACATTCAGACTGCCTAAAATGGAACATCTCCATCTAACAGATAAAGATTTATCTTAACCCCGAGGGGTTTGAACTCGTCATTTCATGGCCTTCTAGCATATTTCACCTTCACTTTCTCACACCTGAAAGTGACAAGAAAGCTTTGTAAGCAGCCTCCTGAAATTCACCAAGACAGCTCTGGGGGTCAAGAAAGCAACAATAAGGAGCTGACACTTCCAGCAGAGGACTTGATCTGAAAATCTTATTTCCCATCCAAAAGGTTTGTGTGGCAACTTCTCAGCTAATTCTAATTACAAAGTGCCTATGCTAGAGAGTATGGTAAGCTACCAAGAACAGTGACACAGGCAAGCCAAGGATGAGAGACAGCTCCCTCCAGCAGCTGTCCGAAGACGTGCTTCAGTAGAGATCAGTCAGAATTTAGAACACCCTCCAACAACAAATATGACTTTAGCCAAGATTTTGAAAGCTCTTAATACCTCAGTCCTATCCCACCTGACACACACTCTGCCCAGGGTCCGGCTCCAGTGAATTTAGACATACCACAAGAAGGGTTATGAACATGTCTTAAAATCAAGATCTGATTCCTAAAAAAGATCTGTTACCTGAAGTACATCACATTGGCAGGTCTACTACCTCCCTCTCTTCTGACCCTTCAAGAACTCTATAGGCATCTATCACTTGCACTACCAGGACAGTAACACACACAATTACATAAAATCTACCTGGGAAAGCAGCTGCCCAAGCCTCACAAACCGCCTGTAACCCAAACAGGCACACTCTGTATGGGACTAAAGGAGGGCTTGATAGCTTTCCAGAAGTTTCTGCTATAGAGCCAGCCCACAAAAAACAAAAAAAAAAATAGAAACAATTATGATCAAAAAGGCACAATAAAGGTTGTGATCTGTTTATTTCCAGATCTACTCCTCTCAAACTAATAACCCAAATATGTGTCACACAGAAAATGGGTGCACATTATCCTCCCAGTGATTTCACAGCAACCCATTCTCTCCTCAGAGTTTATGCTAAATCCTTTGAATTGTACTAAAATCTCAATCTATTTATAGCCTCACAATACAATGAATATAAAGCCATAATCTCCAACAGTTAACTACAGAGCATATTGAGAACTCTTGAAAGGCAATTTTGCTACATTCAAAGATTCACAGAAGAATATTTAGCCTAATCTCTCACCTACTGCACACTGAGTTTGTTCCAGCAGTATAATTCATCTGAAACATGGGGAAATAGTAAGTCTTGGTCAAATTTTCTGAATATGTGTGCAAACTATATTATCTGTGAACTCCACTAATTAAAATATCACACTTCTATCAAATTGGTGAAGCTATCTTACAACCACCAATTCTGCATGGTGCCTTGAAGAGCAGAAATAAAGCTTTCTCCAGGTCTGGTAAGGACTGAGCACTACTTGTGAAACCAGTAAGCATGGGGCAGACACAGCAGGAAAGAAAAAAATATGCTAATTTTTCCAAGAAGTTGGCAGGTATTAACACAGATGGGCAGAATACAAGAACACATCCATCAAGCAAATGATACCAACTCTGGAGGAGCAGACAGCTGATAGAAAAACACCAAACAGGGCTTGGCTTCACCACAGAACAGCAGATTTACTGATTCCTAATTCTATCACTGCACCAAGACTCTATCATTTGATGAAAAACTCTCCAAAAACTTTAAGGAAAAATCACTTTACATAGAATCATTTAGGTTGGAAAAGACCCCTAAGACTGAGTCCAACCACTAACCCAGCACTGCCAAGTCCACCGCTAAAACACATCCCTAAATGCCACATATGCATGTGGTAACTATGGTAGCCACAAGCAGGGAAGGAAAGAGTCAAATATATCCTTTTTCTTCTTACCAACCTGCAATTCCCTGATCAGCTACAGCTATATGCCTGTAGCCAGGACACTTAGGAGCTGGCAGGAGATATTAACAGGTATGGCTGAGAAGCCTTGCATGGTGAGGAGTGTGGCCAGTCTGCCAGCTACAGCTGTTGGCCCACTAAGAGGTATCACTCCCTCCTCTGCTCAGCTGTCAAATCCCTCCAAGGAGGCACTGCAAGTGCAATTTCCACGTCGTTTCTCAGTCAGAAAGGGGGAAAAATGACATAGACGGACACATCAAAATGAATTTTTTTTTTTTTTTTTGCCATGCTGGACAGATTTCGCCAAGCTGCACAAAGCGTCCAGGACGGGTCTGTGCACACAGCTGAGACCGCATGAAGTTTCCACAGCCCAATCCCACCTTTGTGTGAATCAGCAGCTGATCTACGTGGGACTTCCACGGGAGCCAGCATCTGCTACCCCCAGTACAGCTGCATCCCTAGGATGAGGGAAACTGAAAAACTACAGTCGCATTGGGTACCCGGGAGTGCGAATGCGAGGTGAATCCCCGAGGTGATCCATACACCCCTGCACGGCGCTCCGCAGCCCGGCTCCCTGCGGACACCCGCGCCCAGCCAGCAGCTCCGCCCGGAGCTCCTCGGCCGCCCGAACACCC
>VZRZ01000683.1:380135-399249 GCA_013398175.1 Climacteris rufus
GGCGGCCCCGAGGGGCCGCGGGGACGCGCCCCGAGCCCCTCCCGGCCCCGGGCGCCCGGGGGCTGCCGTCCGAGCCGCCCGGCTGCCCCTGAACTTGACCGCCTCTGGGTCACTCCCGCCCTCTTCAGGGGCTCGGTGTCCGGCAGCCGCCGGCGGGCAGGAGCATCCGCTCTGCCCCGCGCCCCGTTTGCGGAGAGAAATTCCCTTCTCCCACTCTCGCGTGTGCAGGCGGTGCCTGTCACGCTGCTAACCCTAAGTGCCTTCTTCCAGGTCTTCCCCCGCTGCAGAGGTTATGGTGCAGCCGGTCGCTGCCGTCGTTGTGCCGGTGTCGCGCTGTCCCGGCCGGGAGCTGTTCATTTTAACGCGGTGCAAACACCAACTTGCAGGCGCACGAATCATCCCCAGCGCCAACAGTGCCACCTGGCCTGCCAGAAATGAGAGGGGCTTCTTTTGTTTTTAAGCGCGACACTTGTAAGTTTTCTGCATTAACTAACATTGCTCATTTGTCGGTGGAAAAAAAACCAAAAGGCTCTCGCCCCGCGGTTTGACCACCGAAGGTAGATCTACCTTTTGGTAGCCGAGAGCAACACCAGGCGATGAGATACGAGGCCGTACGTGGGAGGAATGCAGAGGAGCTGAGAGCAGCAGAACAAAAGGCATCTGCCGTGTCCTAGCGCGCATCGCGTTTGGGACGGCTGGGGATGCTGCTGAGCCGGGGGCGCTGAGCAGCTGCGCCTCGGCTGAGTCCCGAACGAGGTTTTCCAGTGCGAACCACAGGGCAGAGCTCCCAAACTGGGACTATCCTCTTGCTCCGAATTAGACAGGTGTTGAAAAGTACCGTGCTGAATGGAAATGTCTTTTAAACAATGTACCGTTTGTCCTTGTGCGGTGGTAACCGTTCTGTTTGTTCTCCTGATGCAGCCAAATACCAGTTTGCTATTGGTTTTCTTTTTGCTGAAGGGAAAATAATTATACTGATGCTGATACCACCCTCATGTGTAAAAGGATTTGTTTTCCCCCTCACACTTCTGCCTGTTCTTCGGATGACTTGGGGGGATGGGTCTTTTAAATGAAAATAGCCCTAAACAGTCTGAGTCCAAAACCGGGAAGCAAATAGGGTAAAACATATTTTAAGCTAAAAAATCTCCTCTACTTCCATCCCTTCCCCTCCTCCCCCCAGAAAAACCGCAAACCCCTAAACAAACAACCCCCCCAAAAAAACCCTGAAAACAAAACAAACAAACAAAAGTCAAACTAAACCAAACCAACAAACCAGCCAACAAACCCAGAAGGTATGAATATTCCTTCCTGGATAATTGTGACAGAAACATGTAAAGTCATCAGAGTTTTCCATTTCCACTTTCCAAAAGCCAAAGATTTTACCTCAAGGATAAACCAGTAATTAGTTAGCCATTTGTAACAGAGTAGATTATTTAGGTTTGGCCTTAAGTTCCTTTTATTAGAAATAAATTCCATTTTTCATTAGGGAAGGTTTTACACAGTACTTTTTTTTCTGTAGATTTTTTCCAATTTTTTTAGAGGTTTTAATGTGCAGTGACCATTTTCTAGTCTTCCTAATGTAAAGGAAACTTTACATTTCTTTTTCTCTTTTAAATCCAAACTGCAAACATAACAAAGAGATGTTCTATGAAGAGCACTAGACAAAGAGAAGTATTTATACGTAATGCATCAAAGGGGTGGATCGTTAAGGCAGACAGCAAAAGTCAACCAGAAGCAGAGCCTGGCATTTCAGCATCCCCTGTCAATACATATGCTGCAGCACAACAGCAACTGCAGTATTTTAACAGAAAGAACTGGATTATGTCCAGGAATCTGGATTGGGGGATGAGGGCAAAAGCCTAGAACTCAATACTCAGTCAAGTGACACAAGAAGAGAAATGCTTTATGCTGTTAGAGAAGGTGGACAGTTGTTCAGTGGGGCTTAACAATAGTTCCTTTTTGTTTTTTGGGTCAGCATCATCCTGTGATGGAACGATGGAGAGTTTTAAAGCAGGAAGAGGAAAATCACCAGCTGTGTTGCCATTTACTTTTAAAAGAACATTATAAAGTAATAGCATCATTATGGACATTGGTGATGACAAACTCAACATCCACCCAAATGCTTACAGCACCTCTGCAAGTTTCCAACTATGACAACGTTTCTGGTGAGTCAGGACAATGAAATGCAGCAGCCTATTTTTGAGAGACTGAGACAGCTGGTTTTTGGTTTTCCTACAGAAAAGAGCATAATTGAGGGAACATAAGGAAACACAGTTGTGTTTCCAGGTGGGTGCCAAGTTATAGAATAGGTACATGAACAGCTCAGACACTTCTTTTAAAGTATGCCTCTCTCTGAGTGGAAACTTCAGCAGCTCCAGAGCAGTAGGGAGTCTGGATAGTACTGTGGGTGTGATTGTCTACCATTCCCATGATAATAACCAGCGTTCAGTATCTCTGAATAAAAATAGTCCCGTCATCCAAGAGATGTCTGGAAAGAAAGACTTAAAAGATTAAGAACCGGATGCCAGTGACATCAAAAGAAGTCCAGACAGTGTTTTGTGGATTATTTTGTATAACAAAAAAGCGTCACAAAAAAAAGCCTAACCAAACAAAGCTGCCCACAACACTATTTATTGATAAAGCTCTAAAAATAGCAAAAATGCTATTGAAAAACTGCACAGGCATAAATACAGCATGTAGTAAATTCAGGGTGCAATTTAGCAAAAAATGAAAAGCAGGGTAATATTGAAGAGCATGTTGAAAGGTTAAACAGAATACCATTAGAAAACAGAGGTATCTGTGAGAGACACAGAAGTGTCTGTGCAACTCTTCCTCTCTAAGTAACCTCAGAAAAAAGTTTTGTTTTATTAGTCTGATAAGCTTCATTCTCTTAGAAACAGGCGACTTTTTATAAAATGTGTAGTATTATTGAAGAAATATGCACAAGCTTTAGGCATGTAAACTGCATTCAGATCTGACACAGAAAGAGCAAATTTCAGACCCTCTGTCTAACCCGAGAACATTATGATTCCAATTCCATCACAACTCTTCACTACCACAGGGTGAAGCAGTCTAATCAGGTGGACAAGAAAATCTTCTGGATGTGTCTTCTGGCTATATTCTGTGGGGATAGTTTTTAACTTTCTCTGCCTAAAACAGCCATACCATAATGAGACCAGGCCTTGGGCTTTGTCCCCCAAGGAAAAAGCACAGTGCTCTAAGGATTCCAGCCAGTCAGTTGACCTTTAATTTGACAAGCTGCCCTAAACTGTGATGTCTGAAGGCAGATAGTCAAATAAATATTAATGTTAACATAATGTTAATAGTCAGGCACCCTCCCTACCTCATACTCTGTAGGGCCCTGTAGTACAGCCTTGGATTGCCTGTCAGTCAAAAAGTGTTTAACAATGTCATTCTATTAGCGTATGAAAACGTCTTTTAAGATACTGATTCTGAGCTCATTTTAAACGTGAGGATCTCCCTAACCCAGCTGATTTCAGTGGAATTAGGACAAAGCTCATTTCCCTACACAGATTTCTCAGTCAGCAACTCAGTGTCTGCATGAATAAAAGGCCATCCTCCTCCAGGAAGTCATCACCATAGAAAATTGAAAGACAATCCTTTCTGGAGCTAAGCAGATATCTTGTCTCCCCATCTTCTGCCCTACAAATAAGGACCCCCCACACACCTGTGAAGCAATCAGGAGAAGCAATATTATGTATTTCAATTACCTATTTCAATTTCAATTATGTATTTCAAGATTATAGTAGGACCTACAAGCAGAATCTGTGGTTGATGCAAGAGCACTGAGATATTAATTGCAAAGTTCTTAGAAAAAAGACTTGGAGGAAATAGGCATAGAAGCAATTTTTTGAAGTTTTGCTTTGAAGTATGCAGTTTCTAGAGGTGATGGATGTTTACATCTCTGCCCATTGTGATTAACAGCTGTAGTGAATCAAACCCAGTGGCCCAGCGTTGTCCAGGACAATGTCACTGGCTTCAGAGGAAACATCAGTTTGTCCTTAAACAGGTAGCAGGGGTCAAGTCTGCCAAAAGACTGGAGTTTGCCTGAGACATTTATTAGGTAGAGCTTGGCTTTTGTCCTGCAATGCAAATGGTTCCACTTGGGGAACACCCTCCTGAAAGTCAAATCCAAGAAAAATTCCAATGCATCCCGTCACCACAGCTACAACCAGAGCAGCCAACACAAATTTCTGGGCAAAGCAGACACTAAACTATTTGCCAAGTTCCAGTGAAGTTCAGCTCTCTTTTTTTTTTTTTTTTCACCCTATATGTACTTCCTTTGCAGTTTTCCCCATTGCTAGTTAAGGACCCTTTTTATGAAGTGAAATATTGGAGTAAAACTTAAAAATTGTAAGGGCCAAAGTAGCTGCAAGACAAGCAAAATCCCCTTGTATTGAGTTAGTTGCCTCTGTTAAAAGGACTTTTAAATGGACACATTCTCTCCAGCAATGGCAATGCACCCTTAAGTCACACTGAAATTCAGATCTCTTTTTCGACTGACCTTGGGACACCATTTGAAGTGTGACTCAGAGCACAGAGAAGCTGAAATAAGAGGAATTACTGGCTTTTCATAGGGTTGCTCATCCCAATTCTATTCTGAGACACCAGAGATTACTCATGCTCTTCAGAACATATTGCTGGCATCCTGCTATGCTGCTCATTAGACACAAGGATATCAGAATAAAACCCAGTAGCCAGGATGTGGTGAGCAGAAGCAGCACAGCACCAAACAGTACACACTGCATATACTTTACAAAATATAAGCATGCTCCTTCCATTCACCCTGCAGCACTTTCCCAGCTAAAGTGCAAGCAAACTGCCTTCAGGAGCAAGCTGATTTGTCTCCAGGAGTTGGAGTGGTTTATATGTTACTTAGGGGCAAGGGGGGAAAATCCAGATGAACAGGAACAAACACAGAGACTTAAAAACAAGAAAAAACAATCTTTGCAGAAGATGTGAAGAGAAACATAGTATAAATTATTATTGGAGGGATGGGGAGCAAGGAAAATATCTACCCCAACCAAAAGAGAAAAACGAAGCTGGAAAACCAGTTACTCAGATTGTCACAATTGTATTATTTTTTTTAATAAAACCTCAAATAATCTCCTGTGTTTGGGATTTCAAAAGTGCCTTAATGTTATTGTTTGGCTTTTCTGAAACAGTCTCTAATTATTTCTGATTATATAAATAAATTGCTGGAATTTTCTCCAAAGTGTTTCCTTCAAAACCATTATCATTGTCACTTCTAGGGTAGATCCATCCCACCAACTCTTATATTCCATGCAGCTGGTTTCCAACTGGTCAAATGGTGATGCATGGTTAATCAACAGAAAAGAAAACACATTTACATGACACAATTAATTTGCCCTGCTTTAGACATCTAAAGTGCAATGAGGTGAATCATGCCCTGAAAGTGCCCATCGACTGAAAAGCTCCTGGATGTCTAACTCTGCTACAGACACCTATATTGTACAGTCAGGTGAAACAAATCCCAACAGAGCCTTCTAAATATCTTTTTTTTTTTTTTTAAGGAAATGCTGCCAAATCTCATGTGTTCTGTGCTCCAAAGTTCAGCATCTATTTCCTTTTCACCTACTTTCAGTCAAAAATGGGAGCCTCATTTTTCATTGTACTCGACCATGTTAATTTCAGTAGAGGTTATTTCAGGTCAATAATGTGTTCTTTCTCTTCCAAGATTTTTTCCTACCATGAAGAAAAAAAAAATCGAACTAGGTGCAAATATAAACATTTTCCTTTATAAAATCTTTCCCAAAAAAAGTGTTAACCCTAACCCAAAATTCCATACTTTCAGATGAGATTTTAGTTCATTATGATTGTCAGAAAATCCTTATTTTTTTTTTTTTTCATTTTATGCTAAAACTGTAGACAAACACCTATCCTCTTTGGATACCTGAAACTTGTTCAGAAGCCCATTTTAAGTCAGTAGATGCTGGGAAAATCCCTTGTTATTTTTCAGTAGTGAAATGATTTCTATGCAATTTTTTGTTCTAGTTTATATGTATAACTACTACATGTTCAAGTTACACGTGTATTTGATTTAATTGTATGCCTAAAGTCTTTAGGACTTACACGTGTTGAAGAATTTCCAAAATCAACACCAAGCCAAGAGTCTTAAGTGGAAAGTTACATACCTCTTATGTTGTTATGCTTTTCCTGTGTCTCATTCCTTTAACATTTGCACCAGGAGAAAAAAAAATCTACTGGAGCCAGTAGAAGTATGGAGGTTAAAAAGAGATCCAGGATTGGAAACAAGGTGGGTTTTGTGCCCAAAGGACAACTGAACTACTGAAAATCAACAGACTGAAGAGCAGAGGCAGCAATTCGTACTTACAAGTAAGATTTTTCTCAGTCTACACTACAATGACCTTAGGCTTGAGAAGTGCTGTGAGGTGCTTAACTGTAAAGCACTATGGGATTATAAGAAGCAGTTTAGAAACACATCTAAAAGAAAAGCATTTTCTAGAGCTAATTAAATGCCAGGTTTGTTCTCTTTCACCATCCCTTCTCAATTAAAAGGTGTGACTTCTGGGACTCTTTCTATTTAAAGGATGTCTAGGTGATATTACAGGAGAAGGAACAGAGATGATAAATCACACAGCAGCTGTTGAAATAATATTATCCAACCTGCAAAGACATTTTTCCAAATCACTTCACACATTCGTCACTGCACGAGTATCACATCTGTGTAATGAGTTACTCCTTACCTTTGCCCTCTGGTGTGGCTCCCTGTTCTTACACCAGAGTTACAATTCCAACTGTGCTTTGAGGTGTTTGCAAAGGAGGATACAACTTAGCTCTGGCAAAGAGAATCTATAAACCCTGTTGAAAGCTGACTATGGAAAACTATGGCTGAAATGGTGAAGCATCTCCCGACCTAAGTAAGAGGAAAAGTTTGAGTTTACCACAAGTTTAATTATATGAAGAAAAATTAGCACAATTAGAAAGGTTACCCAGTTTTGGTGATTTGATAAGACATCCTTCTGCAGTCTAGAAGGCAAAAGGGAATATTTATGATACCTTTCTTCAGAACAGAAAGTTAACAATGTCTTCCAGAGCAACAGCAGCTACTACAGTGCATTTTCTTGATCTATTCTGGTGTGGTTTCAGATCTGATTTATGAAACATGAGCCATAATTCTATCAAAGCTTATCTCTTCCTGGAGATGAGCTAGGATAACATATCCATATTGACTCTATAACATCTGTCAAAGCTGACGAGGAACAAATACCATTAAGCTGTCTGTCCAACCCTGCACAGGAAGAAGAACGACCATTTGCTACACGTGATTCATCATAAAAAACCCCAACACAAAACAGAACTGTTTTCTGGAGGCTTCATGCTGCCTCATTTTTCTCTTGTAGTCAGTGTTTAAGTAAAACAAACATAAAATGCATATGCATAGCTTGGACTGCAGAAGTTTATGACTGATGACTTTCAAATCTGCATTAGTTCCCTTTTCACTGGTCTCAAAATCAAATAATGTTGCAAATGTATCATGAAAGGCACATTGTTTTCCCCCCAAAATATTATATAGCTAACCATAAGAAGAAAGTTTTCTGTCAATGCAACTGCAAATTATGCTTTTCCAAGGACACAAAAAGGACTTGAAATCACTTTATAAATAACAAGTACTGGCAGAGATTCCATTTGAATGACAGAACTTCAAATTCAGACTATTGAAAAGCAAACGGATCTACTTCTACCAACAGAGTGCCCTTCTGCAAATCATGCCATACAGCTGAACCAACTTTTGGCATTACTAGGGAGAGTGAGATTTTCTGGAAGGACATCAACCTGTGGAGGATGGAGAGACCACTGTATTGTTAAGAAATCCATTCACAGAAGTTTGTGTCTCCTCATGGTTCTCACTGTTCATTCTCTTCAAGATTGGAGATTTCTGTTGCCTTTGTGTTTGTCATTTACCAAACCAACCTTCTGTGTGGCCAAACTGTGAGTGCAGCAGGTTAACTCTGGCCAGCTGCCAGACCCCCATCCAGCTTCTCTGTTATTCGCTCTCCTCAAGAGAACAGGGGATAGAAAGCAAAATGGAAAAGCCCCTGAGCTGACAAGAAAACATGAAAATCAGTTACCAATTAGTGTAAGAGGCAAAACAGACTAATTTCATTTACAGCCGATTAGAAATAGACTACTATGATGAGAAACAAAGACAGAACTAAAAACCCAAACAAACAAAACCACAAAACCCCAAACACAACACCACCAAAAAAAGGCAAAAAACTTCACCGTCCCCTCAGATCACGTTCCCCTCAGTTCAATTTCACTTCCTCACTCCTGACTCTTCTACCTCCCTCCCACAAGCAGCACAGGGGGATGAGGAATGGGGTTTGAGGTTTTATCCCTTCTCAAACACATTTCCACAGAGATGCCACCAGCTTCACTGACGGGCTCAGTTTTGGACAGCAGTGGGTCTGTTCTAGAGCCAGCTGTACCCAGCATGGGACCAGCCCCTCGTCTCTTCTCACAGGCCTCCTGCTACCAAAACCTGGACAATAATAAGTCCAATACACTGAGGAAGTAGATATGATCACCCTTTGTGTGTTTGGACTATGAACCTTTCTTGCCCTCCCTTTCCCGTACTGCCACCATTTTGTAAAGTAAAAAATGAAACAGACCTAGTTCAAACTGCAGCATGCTCACCCACCATGTAACTGATGGGATTAAGGGGAAAAGAAACCCAAACAACAAAGCATCTGTGATTCATTCTAAGGAAAATATAAACCATGACCAGAAAGCACTTTAGAGAAGTGGATTTTAGTAGTGTATGCACAGCTTGGATAGACATTAACACAACTTTCACTGAAATGAGATTTGAGGCTTTACAGAACCAAACAATAGCATTCTGTGCCACTGGCACAAATCGCACATGAGGCTAGAGAACCACACCATCCCTTCCTCCAGCAGTTCTCAGCAGTAGCAGTAGGGCCTGTGGTGTTCTTCAGGGTAGCTGCTTCCCTGCAGAGCTCCTCCCTTTGAAGGCCAGCCACAGGTTTCTTCCAGCACTGAAGGCAGAGAGATCCCCTTAAGGCATACAAGCCATTTTGGTAAAAAGCACTCACAGGTCCTCAAGTAAAGGCAGCCACTGCTGTGGTTCTGAGGGCTGCTGATCTCATAGGCTTCCATCCTCAGGGAAGAGGGAATATGCTGTAGCATGCTAGAAGGTTGCCTTTCCTCTTTGGGCAGCAAGAGTATAGCAGCAAACAAAGGCTTGTGACAGCACTTCTGACTGCACTTTCAGGCACAGTTAGAGAAGCTCCCTTAAAAGGGGGTCTCCTCTCCATTCCATAGGAGAGATTTCCCTAAAGCACCTGAACCATCCTCACTTTGATCTGATGTTACACTCAGCAGTTTCAGACTGTTCAGAAGGCAGAGAGCTGAGGGAAGAAAGAAAAAACATTTCTTTAATAACTAAGTGGCAGGCCCTGCCTTTAGCTTTATCTTTGCAGTTGTACTTTTCATTACTTTATTTATAAATTTATGTTAATTTTTGTAACTACCTCTCTGTCACAATGCTAGCTGCAGGTGCCAAATCCACATGTATTAAAGCAAATATCAAGTATATTTGCAGTTAGGGCAGGGAAAAATAAATCAAAACAAATTTTTTTCTCGAGGGACCCAATCATCCTGGCAGTTTAAATTGCAATACACACCTGATGAAATGATTGTGCCTCAAATTAAGCCTTCTAATTTGTGTATAAAACTAGGTCACAAAGCTTATTTCCTCTTCCCTTCATAGCTTCTATACATGTTAGTGCTCTATACTACATAGAGAAAAAAATATGCTGAAGGGCAGAGCTTTGTAGATGGCTCTTCAGCTTACCTGCATCATGTGTTAAAAGTACAGCTTGCAGCCAACATGAAGACCAACCCAGAACAGAGGCGCTCTTTGAGTCTGTTACTGTTATGCTGCTCACTAAACATAACACAATCAATGTGGTGATATTGCATCTTCCTTGTTTTTTAAATTTAATTTTCACACTCGTGTCATCAGCATCCAAAAAAACATTCAAGGTTTTTTTTCCTTCCAGATGTTTCTCAGTCCCTTGAGTCATGCAGGCAGTTTCTAGACTGGAATTTGTAAGCTAACGTAATCATTGTTGTTACTAGTTTGCAAAATGTCCATTACAATGTACAGTAGCCACAGATTTCTGGTTTTTTCTCCTCCAGGTGAGGGTAAAAAAAATTTTTTAAAAATCTAAAAATATCTAAAGTAATCTGTACTTATTTAGAAGAATTATACTGTAAACTGGGAGAGAAAACATTTGTCACACAGGCTGACGAAGCCCCACAGCCAAAGTCTCTTATCACTCAAACATCCAGACAAACACCTGATTGTTTTATTCCCCCAACAGATGTTCCAGCTGCTCAGGTTAGCAGGATACACACTTCCATCACTGCCCAACAGCAGCAGTCTCAAGCTCTTGAAAGTCACCATCTGACACCAGGAACAAAAGGTCAAACCATAGTCTAGACAGAAGCTGTAAACTGGGATGCTCAAAAGTCACCAGTCTGACAGGCTGAAAAAAGAGCCGGGAGGGTTTTTTTTCAACAGATTATGTGCATAATAGGTATCTTATCAAACATATCTTGCTCAGATTTTTGGCTCACACTACAGTCTGCATAACTTCCCAGCTGTTTATGCATCTTAGCTTATCCATAAATTATCAGTTTTCTCTGTTCATTTTTCAGGAAGGTACTCAATCATCTAATGTTAGAAGACCAAAGCACAAGTCAAACACACTATAGACACACCTATAGGGAAATGGGATCAACTCAACTGAAGTTACCAGAAGAGTTCCAGAGACTCAGTTAGCTCTAGTGTTAAATTCAGTCTTCTGTCTGGAAACAACAAATTGAAGAGCCCCGGCAAAGCAGAGAACCAAACTATACAACTGTTGCACTTCCATTCTTTTGCTTTCCCAGCCCATCACAATGGTGCTAGTGTTATCTCAACAGGAGGTAGTACAGGCACCCCAGTCAGATCCCCTCTACTTTTTATTTGACCTCCTAGAGGCCCAGATTTCACCTCATTTGTGTAATAGCTCCCTCATAGAGTAGCAATCTGAAGGTGGTGAATGAAAACTGCAGCAAAACATTCAGGATTTACACTCAGCTAGTGCCTCATTATGTTTCCACTGGCTAAGTTCTGCCGTGGTGCCATGGAGCACAGCTGAACACCTGCATTTTGCTACATGGCTCTAATATGCATGCAGCTCCTGTGCCCCCTGCCTACTCTGATTTCCCCGGCTTTTGGCAATTAACACCAGGAGATTAACAATTGGCTCCAGGACAATTGACTCTGGAGGCAATTAGCCTCTTACAGGCACCTCACTAGCTGCCAATTTCATAGAGGTGAGAGGTGCAGGGGCTATTAATGAAATGCATCAGGAAGAAATAACTGAGCTGTCAGTTAGTCTTGGGCCTCATCCATAACTCTGCTTAAGAACAAATGCTGTAATTCTACATCCCATGTGAATCACAAAAGCCTAAAGTGAAGTCACCTTAGATGGACATCTTTCCTTTGCCACAAACCAGGCATTCATTAGATGCTCCCATTACAGTAATGTCCATTTAAAAGTTTTCCTATTTTATACAAATTAAGTGGTTGTGAAGTGAAATTACAAGGACATGGCTGTGCCAGTTGGTGTCATACCAATCCTGTCTGACTCCTAAAACACTGATTAGACACATCTCTCTTGCCAGTCTCATGTTGTGTATAAAAACAGATATCTCCGCAGACGAGTGCTGTTTGCAATGCTGTGGTCAGTTTGTAACCAAATCCAAAAATACATGAGCTGTTTCAGAAGCAGAAACACATGAGCTGTTTCAGCAGCAGATGGTCTACTTCAGCCATTTAAACAGCAACAAGAAATGTAAGCTTTATTTTCTTTTTTACTATGTGTAGTAGAGTATAAGCTCAGTTCAGCAATCCTTAACTATTTGAAACCTTATTTATATTGGAAAGAGTTGTGTGGGTATATATCCTTTGAGAATAAAGAAGATGGCTTCCAGGTTTTTACTGTTCAAAGAGAAAAGACATACACTTCATTCAGCAAATTCTCATGTTAGAAAAACAGGTAATGTACAAGTAACACAATGCTGCCACAGCTGTATGCCAGGAGCTTCTCAGGAGCAAATCTGTGAAAGGAATTAGATGTTTTAACTCCACAGAGGAATCTTCATATTCTCAGGGGAGAGACATGCTCAAGACAGACAAGGGATAGAGTGGTGAGCCATCCTCAGAAGGTGCTGCAGGAGAGGCTGACACCTTGTTCTTTTCTGTGAGTTTATTTCATGTCCATGACCACTGGAGACCCCACAGTTAAGCTGTTGCCCTTTTTACCCTTACAGATTCGAGTTTAGGTGAGCTAAGACACAGTGTCTCTATATTCCTTCTGTCCCTTCTCCCACCTCTTGTATTCTTCCTTTTAATCTTTGAGGTTTGTCTGGAGCTTCCCATTCATCATGTGCAGGCCTCCTGCTACCTTTGCTTGACTTCATGGATGGTACTTTGCACTGACAGCAAGGAGGGCTCCGGGGCAGAGCAAATTCCTTTTGTTGAACTCAGAGAGCAACTCCCACATCTGCACTTCCATACAGGTGTATTTAGGCTTCTCTCTGCACAGAGTTCTGGACACACTGACCAACAAAATAGGGGAGGAAGGTCACCTTGGACTGAATTAAAAACAGGATCTGACAGAGGGATTCCTATGAGCAGGACCAAATGGTTTAAAGAATCTAAAATGCCTTTACAAAGAGCTGTAGCAATTCTGGGTTTTCCTGCTAGCTGCAGCACAATGGACAGCAGGATGGTCTGGCTAAAGGACCTCCCCTGTGCAGCAAGCAAACTGGGCAGAATTTAAACAGTTTGAACACACATTGCAGAAGAGGATGCACAGTTAAGGCTGCACCATTTTATCCTGTGCTTGAGTCTGTTTCCAGGAGTTCATTGCCTGCAATTTTACTTTCTCTTTCCCTTTCTAAAAACATCTCTTAGCTTGTATAATCCTCCTTCAAAAGATATTTTCCTGTTAGCAAATTAAAACTTGTGCTCTAGAGGCCAACAAAAAGCAGTTTCTTAGTGCAGGTGGGCTTTTTAAAAGGTGCTGAGCATTTTATTTGAAAATTGGAGAGGGAGAAACAGTCACATAAAAATTAAATTACACCTATTTGATACCAGTCATCATTTTATTGCACATAAAACCTGAAAAGCAAAACATTTAAACTCTTCTACATTTTCAAGTCCTGTATAATAATGTATTTAGCATAAAATATATTCTCAACCCAAATATTAATCTACTAGTTACCCTAGGCAGAAGGCAAATAAGTGTCAGTTTAATGGTGTCTCCCATTTCACTTTAAAACCTGTCAGTTACAAAGAGAAGGCAGTGAAGTCAGAATCCCCATATGCACATTGGGCTGGATCTTCTGCCAGCCACAAGCAAGGGGTGTACCTGGGTCTGCTACCTGACTGGGATGGAGAACAAGAAGTGCAACCACAGTGCCAGTGTTCTCAGATGAGACTGGATTGCCTGCACCACAGAGGGAATACAGCTGCTCTGCACAGCGTGACTTCTCATCTGTGGTATTGCCTGTGAAATGGATACTGAGGAGCAGAGTGCAAGGTGGAGTTGCACACAGGTATGAGATGAGTGGAGCAAAGCTGAGGCTAAGGTGTTCATCTGTGTAAAAGAGACAGCCATGGCCACTGTTTAATCTCTAACAGCACTCATCCCCTCAAGGAAGGTGTTTGGGAGGCCTCCTGCAGTTGTGACAGGTAGTTCACCTAGGAACATATCCATAATTCACACTCCTCTATACAGCCTAGAAGGTCAGAATTTCAAGGCAAGACACAGAGCTGGAAGAAAGCCTGACAGCATAGAGAATGGCAAGCATTTCACTGAGGACTACACAGCCATAAAACTCAGCAGCGTCTGGAGGGAGGATCCATACAGACCTGAGAGAAACTGAGGGCAGAGTCCACTGAAAACCTGTATTCCTACAGAAACAGATGCAGGTACCCATTATCTGATAGAAAACATAACATACAACTGCTCCAAGCTGGCTCCCTCTGCAGAAGACATCTAAAAGAAGAGGGTTGGACATGTCCTTTCCTGGCATGCAGAGCTCCAAGGCAAGAGTGCTACAAAGCAATAACATTTCAATGAGTGCTGGTATTCCAGCACATCTGTGACAGACTGTTTCAGAATAGGAGCAAAAAAGTAGTGACAGAAACAGAAAAAAAAAAAAAAAGTCATTATTTGGATAGTTTCAAAGCTCTTCAATCCAACCGAAAGTAAAAAACTTCTACAGGGTGTCCAGTGTGTGTGAACAGAGCAGGATGCCTCTCTTAATAGGAAAATGTAGCTGTGCATTTTTATACCCAGGAACCAGTATAATGCCTGACTGCCTCACAATAAAAGTCATATCAGAAGCTTAATGGTATGGGGCAGGGAAAAGCCTTTGAATCTGACCCTAGTCAGAACAGGATTAAGACTTAAAGGCCACATATGTGGCTAAAAAGCACAATACTGATGCATACAGCTTTGGTAAAACAAATAGTCAGAAGAGCTTTGAAGAGCTATTGCTGCCAGTAGAGACCAACTTCTGTCTTCTGACAAGCATATTAACCTTTTGAAACTCTGATGCAGGTGCCTCATCAGTTGTGTGATAATTCTGTCTCTCACCATCCGTGTGCACACTACACTCACGCTATTCCATTTGCCAGGCAGGTCACAGGGCGCCGCAGCTCCGAGCTCATTTATGGTTTGATTTCACACATCCTTCATCCATTTTTTCAGGCTTAAGAAAGCTCAGCTCCTGCACAGAGGCCAGATTTCTTTCAAAAGCGCTTAAGCTCCCAGAGTCTCTTCTTGTGCTCAATGGGAGTTGAACCCCTTAGAAAATGTCAAATCTCCATTTAGAGTGTGCAGCTCTGTTGGAAATCCGACCCTTGGTGTTTCAGAGAGCATTACAAACCCACGTGCTATGTCCATGGCAATCATTTTGCAGCTGAAAAGGAGTCCAGTAATATACAATTGCATTCTTGATGAGTGGTCTGAAACTGGACAAAGCATGCTTCCTTTTATCAGCTAAAGAGAATGCAAGCCAGCTACCTCTCAAGGTAATTAACCTTCATATTTAGATAAGAAATCTTAGGTATTTTGTGGCTGTTAGTACACTAATGCCTGCACAATCTCTTGATTACATTTATCCCCATGTCACCCCTATGGGGTAGTGTTATCACCTCCATCTTGCTGATAAGGAGCTGAGACAGGGAGATGGATTAAGTTAAATCACCCAAGGTGCATGGAAAATCTGCACTAAAACTGTCAGCTAACCCAGGATTCTGCTCAGCATTTGCCAATGGATGTGGACTCTTTAACACTAAGTACAAAATGCTGAAATTATGAATTTATATTCCAGAATTTAAAAAAACCACATTGACCTCATTTGATAATTTTAAGGAATATACTGATAGCTTGTGCCAAGAATGATTTCTGCATTCTAGAAAGGGTCCTGATACCAGACATTAGTACAAGAAACCTGTGGGTAGATGAAGAACATCAGTATGGGTCTCTGAGAAACTTGCAACAGACTTGCTTTAATAGCACAACGCTGCTGCATTTCTTCGTACAGCATATCAGTAGGACGATCCATTGGAAAAAAAATCTTATTTTGGTGAATTGTTAAGGGGAGGGAGTTTGGTTGGGGTTTTTTGTTTGGGTTTATTTTTTGCCTTAATGCCTTTTTGGTGCACCTTAATGCCTTTGGGTGCACACCTTTGCAGCCCAACAAAAAAGATGCTCACAAGTATTTCTCAAGGAGATTCTTCTTCCATGTAAACATACAGAATTGGGTTCTTCAAGACTAGAAATCCTCATTAGTAAGTTGGGTAATAGTAGTGGATTCTTTCCCTTGTGTGAATGAAGAAAGCTGATACTAGAAGAGCATTAATAAACATTACTGTCTTCTTCAGAAAGCCTTTCAGACCTAACCTATTTAAGTGTTCAGCCCCTTTCAAAACTTTCTACACCTACCTTCACCTTTCCCTTGTCTGTTCCTCTGGAGCCAGAACCTGCCATGCTCTAAGGGCATAGCTGTTATCGCTGCCATCAGGGCTTCCTGATTCACCAGAGCTGCATTCCTTCGAGAGCCCTTATCACTGAGACCTGACCCTGGAAATGCTTTTGCACACTTGAAATCATGCAAAAGCACTTGCTCATTCCACTCTCACTACTCTGTTTCAAAGACCACTTCCTTCCTCATGAGCTGGGAACATACCACACACGGTGGTGAGAGTGACTGTAATCCTCAGGGCTGCAGTTTGCTCACAGCAGATTACTTATCTACAAAGCATTTTCTCACCTGGGTCACCTCTTTAAAGGGATTTTCTCTAGCCAGGGTTTGTAAATGTTTCTGTAGAACATTTACTACATTGCTATTCACCAGCATGAAATCCATGCTCCATATGAGTTCATCAGCTATAGCACAGCAACTTCCTAGACATCCTGCTATGCCTGAGGTTCAATTCTTAAATCCAATTTTCTCCACTTTAAGGCTGGCTGTCACAGTTTCCATTTAAGACTAATTCAGTAGCTCAATTTTAGAATCTGTTACTCCCAGCAATTTTAGCAAGACCGGTCTAATAAAGGCAATTTTTCAAAGGCAAGCTGGTGCAATTCTTTGTTTCTCCATTTGACTCACAGCCATTATTCAT
Organism: Climacteris rufus; assembly: GCA_013398175.1. Taxonomy (NCBI): domain Eukaryota; kingdom Metazoa; phylum Chordata; class Aves; order Passeriformes; family Climacteridae; genus Climacteris; species Climacteris rufus. Next base: position 396,919 of record VZRZ01000683.1, read on the forward strand.
GTTCAGCACACACTAGGAGGACCTCCAATTCTGGACTAGCACTATCCTTCACACAGAGTGATATGTTACCATCATGCCCTGCAGGTACTGTCTTTTCCTGCCCAGAGAAGAGAAGTAGTATTTCTAGTACAGTCACCTGCAGGCTTTTATTCTGCTTCTACTTCTACTACTAAGGTGCCAGATAATGTCAGTGCCTCAGCTCCTTCACCTCCAAAGTACAGGGTATTGCCACACAGGGCCATCAATGTTTCAGGAATGAGGGAAGACTTCTGACCTAACCAAAAGTGGGAGAGCAAGCCAGAATCCAGCATTTCAATGTTTCCATCCCAACGAACTCGCTTGTGTTAACCATAGCTATTTCTCCTACAGAAACAGTAGCCTCCCTCCTTGCACTGTTTAGTATCACCCATAATTAGTAACAGTTTAAAAGCTCTTTATGTTCTGTCTCATCTACTCTCCAACATGTTTCTTGGTTGTGTTCTGCACTCTCTGCTTTTGCAATCAATGACCATTATTGCTAATTAGCCACGGCATCATTACACATCTCTATTCAGTGAAAAAGGCCACCACAGATTCCTTGTACTGGATACACTTTGAATGGAAAAGCAGTAGCTCTCCCAGGGGGTTTACAGTGTGCAGGTGACCGCAGGTCAGTCTATGCATGCACAGAGTTCCAGGTAAAAGATGGTCAGTAGGTAACTGGCTCCTTCCGCAGCAATTCTGGCCATCATGCATGACTGGTTAATTCCCTTTCTTCTCCTGAATATCAGCCAGAGAACGGTGCATACAACACTCCAGACAGCTTTAGTTCTGGCTTCCTCACAAGGGACCATCTCAGCACATTCCTGACACCAACTCGGCCTGCTTAGCCCAGGGCAGGCAGCCACAGCAGCTGCTGCAGCCATCACATTGCCTAAGATTGAAGCACACTAGGACAGAGAGGACTGCCCTTCTCTCGCCACCAAGGAGGAAAGGGAAAGCTGCAGGGCAGCAATGCCCCTGCAGCCTGAGAAGATGCTGTTGGATTTAGATTAGGTAAGGAGATCTGTACTGCCCCTTCATTTAACTCTTCATGACCAAATGAGCAGCTTCTATATTGTGCCCTCAAGCAGATACACATTTACAAATTGGGTGTGGGAAGTTCTGAGTGCTGCCTCTGGGTCTTAGAGAGAAATTAGTGATGAACTTCAGCTGCAAAATCTGGTTTACTAGAGAGATTCCCACAGAGGAAGGAGAGCATGGTGTTTCTATAGCCTTGAGGCACTTGGGATTTTTGTAGGCTCCCAGAGTCAGTCCTACATATAATGAACACCATAATGAAAACCAGAGTCGCTTAGGTTTCTTAGGAATAGAAAAGAAGGACTCAGGCCTGAAAATTAACTTCTTTATTGCCCTGTTGCCTACACAAAGCTTCATCTGCTGGGACTGGAATTCCCCTACATTCTCCCAGTAGGGAGGCCCAGGATCCCAGCTAACTGGGTGGCCTTTTGCTAAACTGCAATTTCCTCCTCCTTGTAATGATGGTGAAACACGAACAGACCAAGGCACAAAGGAAACTGAATTTTGCAGCCCTGAGAAGCGGGAGGTGAGTCGAACCCAAGACACTCCAACTGCTGAGCCCCAGAGGGGACAGCGGGGTTTGCAGCCCTTGGAGGTGCAGTGGGGCACAGAGGGGGTGGCACATAACCTGTATGAATATTTCATACTAAGGTTACCTTTGTGGCATGTCCTTTTTGTCACCTGTGACAAGGAGGGGAAAGGTAACACGCCACAAAGATGCATTGATGTGATGCATACAGAGAAGACGTCAGTGAAAATTTGGAGAGAAACATATTTGTGCTTGCTACGATGATAGAAAAGAACAGCCAACTAACCACCATTCCCAAAAATTAAGGTATAACTACTTTTTGTATATGTTCAAGTACTGCTCTTTTCTAATCACTGCATCAGTTCCTAAAATGACGTGGAAGTTAAGATTTTCTAGCACCAAAAGAAAGCACATTAGCGTTTAGATAAAATGAATAAACCCATAAGTCAGAATAAAGAAAAACTCTTTTTTTCTTTTGTCCCGGTTCCTTCTCGCATAGGACTTAAGAATTCAATAATATTAAAAATATAATAATTTGAAGGTGTGTTATTGTTTTCTGCGTAGCTGCCAAATACAAAAATCTTAACTTTTGTTTTGTTTTGTTTTGTTTTGTTTTGTTTTGTTTTGTTTTCCCCCTGCCAGGGAGCCCCCAGAGCCGAGACCGCGATTCCCGGCGCCGGGAGCTCCTGAGGGCCCGGCCCGCGCGGCGGCGGCGCCACCTGGCGGCGCTGGGGGTCCCCGCC
>VZRZ01000683.1:399314-454997 GCA_013398175.1 Climacteris rufus
CAGCGCAGGGGCGGGCACCCACCTGCGCTCTCTGGTGGGCAGCGACAGGACGCGAGGGAGCGGCGTGAAGCTGCGCCAGGGGAGGTTTAGGTTGGGTATGAATGAGGGAAAGGTTCTTCACGCAGAGGGTGGCCGGGCACTGGAACCCGCGCCATGAGCCCACAGTACGAGAAGTGTTTGGACAACGCTCTCAGGCACATCTTGGGGCTGTCCTGTGCAGGGCCAGGAGCTGGACCTCGGTGATCCTTGTGGATCACTCCCAACTCAGGATATTCTTTGCCATCATCAGATCTCTGAGCTCCTGGAGGGTGCAACCCTGGCAGCTCTGCCACTGCCTCTCGGCAGGACCCGGTGGCTCTGGGTGTGAGCTGGGGGAGAGAAGTGCTGAGCACCCTCTGCTCCTGGGACATTCCTCAGTGTGGGATAACCAGCCTGGGAGGGGAGGCCGGCAGTCAAGTGCCACTTGCATCTTGTTCTGCAAAGAACTCACATGAGCCCCACCACCGAGAAGTGGAGAGGAGCAAATACTTCTGTGTCATTCATGTTTCTCCAGAAATCTGAGCTGCTGGGCAAAAAGAATGAACTAATGAAAAAGAGAGGGGAAAAAAATAATCTCAGCTGTTTTCACCTCTCTTTTTCCCAAAATAATTATGCACAATCTGAAGCTTTTTCAGGGATACAGAAGCTTTGTCTGCTTGCTTTACCAAAGTGGAATTTTGCAGCAGTGAAGACCTGAGAGCTTTCTTCAGTGATACAACAATGCTGCACTGAGGGTGACCATGTCTATATAAATAAAGCTTTACAGTAAAAGCTTATTTTACATTGTCTTTTCTTTTTGTCATTTTGATAAATACATTCAAATGTCCTTGCTGTCACAGCAGAGCCTCTCAAAATGGGTGCAGCACCAGTGACCTTACACTCACCTAAATTTTACAACCAGGCCTTGGCCTGAGTAGACTACCCACCACACCACGTTTCAGCTGCTCCCCACCGCAGGCACTTACCAAGACCTTCAACAGGTCCTGTGCCATTGCTCTAGAGGTAAGGGACTCCCTACTCAGCTTGAAAAAGGAATTAGCAGGTATTTTCTATGATTTTGGAGTAAACGTTATCTTCTACTACTAATTTAAATATGATCACCCATGTGGCCTTTTTGGGGGAAGTTTTGACAGGGGGTGGTATGAAGGGAATTGGTTGGAAATTCTTTCCTGCCCCAGACATTAAAAATCCTTTGAAAATGTTTTCTTGTTTACATTTTTGTCAGATGATTGTTGCAGAGATTGGGAAGAGATGAATAAGATAAGGAATGTCTCTGGTCTGTGCTGAAACTGTATGTTCTGCTACACTTAACTTGAGCTCAGAGGAGGTGAATGAGATTTGCCCATAAGCCACGAATAGTGAGGAGTAAAGGGAAAATAGACAATTGGTATGTAAGAGCTTCAGGACACAGAAAGGGGTGTGGGAGAAGTCCACACCAGAGTATTTTGTACTGCCTGGCAGATACTTCCTTTTGAGAAAAATCGCTCTTCATAAACAGAATATTCTCCAAACCATGTTGTCATACAGAGAAACACACTTTAAACAAAAATGTGCTGTTTCCACCTTTACCCTTTGGCAGGAGGAAAGGAGGTATTTATAAGGTAGACTTCTTCTACTGAGAACTACAGATGAGCCCCTGTCTTGACAGGAACAGAGAAATGCCATTGAGAGGGACGTGTGACAAGTCACAAAGAGGGTTATTCTGAAAAGTGGGATTCTTTTTTTTTCAGAATTGCCATTTCTTGCCAGAGAATATTTTATGTGCAGGGAGGCTACAACGCAAATGCCCACACTCCAGTGTGGAGTGCCCACACTCGACTACTCTAGGATGTTTTGTATATGGAGCTCACAAATGCAGAGCTGGAAAGGACCTGATCTTTGCAGGGATGAACTTAGTGTATGTCACACTTGACTGACAGTTTTCTAGATGTTTCTAAACACACTTCCAGCACTGAAGATAATGTTGTCTTCCTGGATAATCTATCCCAGTGCCTTGCTATCATTCAGGGGTAAGTTTTTCCAGATGTCTGAACACATTTACTGGGACAGAAATAAGCGCACATATGTGGTGTGGCCAGTAGTGGTGCATGGCCTTGCATCCAGCAAGGCTGAAGGTCATCTCAAAACTCCAAACAAATGGTCAAAATTTTCAAATGCCACTTGGCCAAATGTCTGGGCACAAAAACTGAAAGGATGCCAAGTGCATGTGAAACCTCTTCCTGTGCTTTTCCATTGACACTGCAGAAAACCATAATGGCAACTCAAAAACATTGCCATTTCAGCCAGCGTTACACACTTTGAGGAAGAGATGATAGAATTTTCACAAACCTGTGCATTTGCAGGACAGGCTGAGTGCCTGCAGACTGTGAGCACAGCAGCTCATCTTAACTGCACAGCCCAGCTGCCATGCAGAGGACTCCTCGAGGCTGGTGCGATGACTGCTCTCTGGCCTGAAGCCTTGGCAGTGGGAGGGCTGAGCCAGCAGCAGCTCCTGCTGCCAGCATCCCTGGGTGACCCTGGCCCCCCGCTGCATGCTCTGCCTCATTGCACCCTGTGTTAGAGCCATAGCAGGGGTCTCCTGCCAGTGCCCTGTGCCTAAAGTGCCTTCCCCTTCAGCCTTCAGCACTCGGAGTTACTTGGCTTTGCCATCCCGTCACCCAGACATTTTGAGTGGTTGTAGATCCCAAGTAGACATTGCTGTAAACCAAGGGATGCCATGTAAAATATCTACCACAGAAAGATTTCTATACTACCAGCAATCCAAGTAGCTGTTTATAACACCTCATCCCTCCAAGAGCTCTTTGTTTCTTTGTGTTTATACGGACACCTACTTTTGCTGCAGAAACAGGTGTGGGAATGAATCCAGTTTTAATGTGTGAAATTCTCTACAGCTCCTCAGTTTAAACTCTAAACTGACTATTCTCTGAGGCTACATTCTTAACTGGAACAGCAGCCATGCAGGAAAAGTAAACTGTTTGGCTGGCCAACACTTGCATGATCAAATAATTAATCAGCCTTGAAGGCAAAACTAGATTTCCAGTAACTCTGCTTCTTTGGGATTAGATTTTGGAGTGGAAAAGGTCAGACTTCTGTCATTGTTATTTAATTTGTAACAAGAAAAATAAGCTTCTATCCAGAGCGAGGTAGGAGTTTTCTTTTTCTTGGTAAGGTTCATAGGGCAAAATTCTGACATGCTCTCTTAAACCCCCAGTAGTTATTTTTGGCTTGGTCCCAGTTTAGCTTCTAGCAGATATTTGTCTGCAATACAGAAGCCCCCTTTGCCAACAGCAAGTTTATTCACTCTCTGGAGAGAATATCCAGGCTGGACAGACAGCGTCCTCTGACTTACCATTCATTTATCGTAGATCTGACCAAGATAGGACTTCTAGCAAGATCTGATTGTGAAGTTTGTATTGCTGCTGAAAGATGACAGGATCTATCTCAACACAAAAGAGAAATTAATCCTTTTGTGATATTTAGGATCTGGAGAATGGATGCAGTGGGAAACAGAGAGCCCAAAAACAATTGACCCATCCCTATGAAGATGACAAACTATGCTGGTGATAGAGTAAGCCCCTGGGGCACAAAACATGCTCACGTGATTAATACCTCTAAATTTCCTTGAGATGACAGTTTCTGCTAACGACCTACACAGATGTAGCGTACAAAGCCTGCTAAATGCAGAAGTTAAGCCCAGCTTCAGATGTCCTCAGCTGTTTTGAAAGCAGAGATGAATGGGAGAAAACCCACAGAACTCAGACTGAGGGCTCTTCCTTCTGTTCACATGAGACCTTACCTGTCTTCCCAGCACAGCTTGACACTAACCTGCAAGTGGCTGAGTCCATTTCTGATGCTTATATAGAAGTGTAGTAAGTTTGCTCCAAAAGGGAAATTTCTCATGACCTCCACTACCAACAAACTGAAAAATATTTTTCTGTGTTCACAATTGCTTGATTAAAAATATTCGTTATTCCTTGCAACACTCAAAAGCTAAGGAGATAGGACAGACCAGGACAAGGCAAGGTAAGAGGGCAGAATGAGAGGACTCTCCACAGTCACCCAGGTCCAGCCTGAGAGAAAAGCCCCAGTCACCCACTACATTTTGTGTTATTGTAGTCCCCACAGCCTTCAGCCACATGATCTCCAAGATCTTTTCCAACCTAGTTGCTTCTGTGATTCTGTGAATATTCCTGACAAGCACATGTTGGTAACAGGCACTTTGGCCCTTGCAGAGGATGAGCACATCACCTGTAGAGCACCTCCAAAGAAGTTTGTGTGCAGCAAGCCAAAGGGTGTGTTACAGCACAGGAACTCGGGACAAGGTTGTGCTGGAAGTGCTCGAGGAGCGAGGTCACCTGCTTCCCACCCAGGGCACACGCGAGGCTTGCACAGCACAGGAATGCAGAACAAAGGGGGTGCTGAGAGTTCCCAGCTTTGCTTCCCTGCACACTGGCTATCTCAAAGACACAAGCCCTGAACATCACAGGTCCAGCCAAACCCTGGATGCAACACCCAGAGCTTGTGAGGACTTGTAGGTGAATCCCGGGTCCAGAATGTCCTCCCTTCTGTTTACTGGCAGGCAGAGCCTTGTAGGATTCTTCCTTTAACTTGTAAGTCCCTTAAGATACATATGTCAGTGGTTAAAGAGGGCAAGCTGGGGATGTAAGGAAAATACATTTATCCTACAGCTTAGGAGTGGTCCAGCTAAATAGCAGGCTTCTGTACATCAGGTACACAGGGCATTAGCAGAACTGAATGTAATTCATGAGTTTCCTGCCAGTGCTAAGCTCAGGCGTCATGGGAACTTTCAGTCCTCTCCTTTCCTGAGCAAAGAAATCTTTCCAGTTTGTTTGTTTTCTAAACAAAAAATAAAAACTGGGAAGAGGGATATTTCTAAGATTTCTATTCACTGCCAGTTGTTTATAAATATGCTGCTGGGACAGCAAAGTCTAGGTTTTGTGACTGGTTGCACTGTGAAACGTCCCAAAGACAAATCTCTGTTTTGCCAAGAATAACCTTTCTGTACCAAATTAATTTCCATAGTGAATGTACAAGGAGGAATGGAAATTTTAGAAGTATGCTTGAGGAATAAGATATTCAAATACAAGCCCTCAACAGATCCTGGAAATTTTTTTTTTTGTCCACTCACCTATGTGTTTTAAAAGCATATAAGGCCACAGCATAACTGGAGTACTGTTGCCATCATTTTCAAACTAGGAGAAGAGCAGCAGATTGCATCTTATCAGGAAACACCTCTGAGGTTATATGTAAATGATGCACGCACAGAGATCGACAAGATGTTTGTTGACAGTAAGATTTCAGCTACTGCTTTTCACTCTTTACAGTTCCAACCAATATCACTGTCTCTGAAAAACAGACAGGAGATAACAAATTGTACTGTTTAAGGCACCCAGCTGTAATAAAACTCTTATTTTGTCACAGACCAGAACCTTTTCCTTTTTTATCTCTAAGTTACAAGATTTCTCTTGACCAACCCTAACTCCACTGTATTTAGGAGTAATCAAGAATCAGGTTGCTGTTACCTAGTCCCTTTCAAAGATACAGGGTCATCTCAGAGAGAATTCATAGCTGGACAAATTTAGCCATGTCTCTGCCACTGCACTATTGAAAAGGCTTGAACACACCTGAGAACCTGGACATGTGAAATGCTGATTTATTTGTTTTTTAAGATGATGTCATTCACTTGAAATATACAGGAAAAAATCTTGTTTATCTGTTGCTCATAAAAAGCCTGGACTCAAAATGCCTTACAGAAAAGTTGACCAATTCCTAACAAAAAGCAGGTGTCAATCATTGACTAGGACAAATTGGTCTAAGTTCACTCCTCGCTCAGTTCCCTCATCTAAGTTCTCTCACAGCTTAACATCAGGTTTACATAAGATGTAAATAATAAAATTTGTTTAATCTGAACAAAAGGTAGACAGAAGAAAAGCTTTGCATCATGACAGGGATGAGAATGAAAATCATGAGGAAATAGGTCTGTCTTGAGATAGGAAATCCATGTGGAGCAGGCCTTCCTGACTTGGACAGAGCACCTGGTCCTTCTGGACATACCTGAGTGGACTTACTGCTATGGGTGAAGATATTAAACCACAGCTTACAGTAAATGTGATGCAGGGAGAACCCAACATTGTGTGGGATGTCCCCCACCTTTTATTCCCATTCTTACTGATGTGACCTCACATGAGGCTCAGGACACACTTACTGTTTCAGGTCACACCACAGGTGTAACTCACAGAGTTATTTAACTGAGATTTTGGAGTTGGCAAATGCCTTCCATGAGGGCTGAGAGGGTCAGACAGGAAGTTCAACATCCCAGCTGAAGAGCATCTCCAAAACTTGTGAGGATGAGAAACAGTATTTTCCTGGATGTCCAGACTCAGTCAAGACAACTGGTGACCAAAGCTTGACAGGCTGGCCATTTCATGCCTGAGTTGCCAGCTATTCACACTACTGAGCCTTGAAGGTTGCTTCCACCCAGCTCTGGGCTGCTGCACATGGTGACAGGCACATTTCTCATGATGTCTGGCATCGCTACAGAGATGCCAAAGTCACCCACCTCAAAAAGGAGCAGGAAAAAGGTTTCTCTTCTGTCCTAGTCCACCAACATGGTGACAGAGAACCATCATTCTTCTGAAAGGAATTACAGAAGCAGAGATGTCTGGCATGGCAACATGTCAAAGGCAGTGTTTTCCATGTGATTTTTATGAGCCTCCACAAGAAGGAAATTAGAAGCTGCATTCTACACTTTCTCCCATTTATAAATGTGTCTGAAATGTGTATGTTGTGCTGTAGGTTAATGATGCAGTTCTCAAGCAAGATTAACTGCTGCTTCAGACAGTCATCAATTTTTTATGATTTCAAGACCATTTCCCTACTGAAAATTAAGATTGCATTCCCCAAGGGATGGGGTGTATTCAACATCAGTCAAGTGTGCAGGGTGGGAAGATGAGAATAAAATTTAAAAAGCCAAAAGAAACCAAAAAACACAGACTAGTTCCCCAGCTCCTACACTGGGGAACAGGTACATGACCTTCCTCGCTGTCACTTCTGAGCATCCTGAATAAGGTTAAATATGCAGGTGTGGATGTGCCACTGACCCTCTCTGATGAGGCCAGCTCCCTCTAAAGTGATGCCTGAGGCACTCAAGCCCAATACCATGCAACAGTGACTTTTACAAGATCAGCACAAGTGTCATCCTGCCTCAAGAGCCTGGGATATTGTTCATGCTCAGCTGAGACAGACAGTCCAAAGATTGCTTAATGCTATTGAAGAGTTTTCTATCAGACTTAGCCTATACTTGGCACAGGTTCCAGGAAGCAGCCTGTAGCTGCATCAGCAGAACAAGGGGAGTCACCTCATCCACCAGTCCGTTTTAAGACATCTGTCTAAGAAAAGTGGGAATAATGGTGCTTTGTAGGTGTCTCTCTCATCCTTTCTCTCTCTACAACTGCAGAAGGGAGCTTGATATCTAACTTAGATTAGAAGCACAGTTTTAGATGCCTGAAGCAAGGGGAGATGAATCCTCATCTGAAGTACAAGTTTTGTACCAGTAATTCTGACCAGGCACATCAGGTACTGGTGGCTGAAAGGATCTCAGCTACCTTCATTAACAATAATCCATATTTTAACTTGGTTGATAAAACCTTTACCACTTGGTTTTAACCTTTTCAGAAATCTAAGCCAAAAACCACAGTGACTTTGTAACTATAGCCTTTGATTGAGCTTTGGGCTGGCTCATACCTGCTATTTACTATATGCAGAGAAATAAATTACATCTATGCAAAGGATCTTATATCCTAATAATTGTATCTCTGTTTTGTTTCTGACTAAAGAAATTATGGAAGTTGAAAAATTAAAATCAGGCCTCATACTACTAACCAACATGTTACATTGCCATTACAGTATAAGTGCAGCTGAGATTTTAATTGAAAAATGGAACTGGAAAAAGATAACATTGGAACAATCAGCTCCCTATTCAATGCAATCCAGCTACTTTAATAATTGCTGTGGTCTTGGTTCACTGACAACAGCTGGAGAAAGCCCATGCTTAGGTTCATGCTTAACTGCATTTCTTTCACCCAACTCCTAACCATGCTTGGATTTCACAGCTGAAAACTCTGGGCCTTGATAACATTTTCTAGGCATGTCCCATTATTCCATGGTCTCAACTGCAACTGTGGTTGGGTTTTGCCATTGGGAATTTTTTTGAAGAGAGCATTTCTGGGGCTGCTGTATTGCAAGGACTTAGGATAGAAGGATTTGGATGTGAACTCTTAAATGTATAGCTGCCTACAAACCACAACCACTACTGAGTTTACCTTTCTGCTTCAATATTTGCATGGTGTGATACAGCTGGATTATCTTCCAGACCCCTTAAGCAGTTTGAACATGTTTCTTGATAAAGCAAGGATGGACCTCGAATTACTTTGCATAGTAAATGTTGTTTTCCAGACCTAACTCAATGAGGACCTTTTCAGTTAAGCCTGAGTTAACAGAATACAGATAAAAGTGAGCTGATGCATCCATTAAGCAAACAATTTAAATATTTACAAGGAAGGAAAATATTACAGCCAATACTACAAACATGTGAGGTCTCTCAACCATCTGTAGGGAAACACTAAATCTTATGAGCATACATCTGTAACTACCCTGATTTGCAACAGAACATTATTTATGGGCCAGAGTATAGCGCAAATATACCAGATTTGGATCATCAGAAGTATCTCCAGTGAACTGCATATAGACCAAGGACTAACGTTATGGGTTTTTTCCCTTTCAATAAACCCCCCCAATCAATTTAGAATGTTGATAATATTTGTACCTTCATTTTTATGAAAGAGCCAGCTTGTGTATTGGGTGGTTGGTGTGAGTGATCCATAGGACATGTGACAGTTTTCAGGGCTGGGGAGTATCCACTGCATCACTGGACTGCTGAATCCTCAGGACACAAGGGTGGCCAGGTCAGGTCGTAACCAGAAAGGCCAGACTGACTTCTCATTCACTGACTCCTCCTCAAACACTCCAGCCAGGACAAGAGAAAGACCAGAACCAGTCAGTCCACTCCTGAAAGAGCAAATATTTATCAGTGCTTGTGCCAGTGCAGCCTCAAAATACAGACACAGAAACTGGCTGTAAGAGGCATTTCTCCCCTGTATTCCTTAGCCATTTGGAGAACAGCAGTCACTATATTTTAACAAGCTGAAAGGCTTGACAAAGTAATATTTAAATGCAGGAAGGGTGCCAAAATGTTAAGTGCAGGGACTCAAGCTTTCCATTCATATGCAGAAGAAGTATAGCACAAGCTGTAGCAACACAAACTTCAATTTATCTCTTTCTGCAGTCCCACCATCTCCAGGGTGCAGCAGCTCCTCCTGAGTGCTCTGACATAGCAGTAATATTTTCTTCTCTTGCAGCACATTCAAGATAAAATTTGATTAATCCCAAGCTTGTTTGCCTGCTCTGGCTCTGTGTGTATGTGTACACGGATACTTGGGCACCTTTGCCTGTCTGTTTTAGTGCATGGTGCTGCTCAGAAGAACAATATTGGACATCTACAAGCTCATAGGAATAAAACAATGTAAAACAGAGCTATGCAAAAGTCCACAGCTCCTGAACTGGCTCCCTTCCATCAACCTAGAGGGAAGGAAAAACGTCATTCTTGTGTACAGATAGCAAGAGTTGCTGCCCTGTTTACCGTGTTTACCTTAAACACACAATACAGCGAACTAAGTCTGTAAAAGAGTTTCAAACAAGCTAAAAACATTAAACTGCACATGCCACATGAGAGTTGTGGCAATTGCAAAGGTAATTATTTTTATGTTTCTTAATATTACTGCAAGATACTCATTTCCCTAGCTATTATACTCAAAAATTGTCATAATGCAGGGGGAAGCAGGGAATAACTTGTGTATCCATAATGTGATCACTGCCAATACATTGGTGTATGAAAACAAATGAATGCATTTTCCCTCAAGTACCAGAGTAAGAGTGTACAGATCAAAACCATTTGACTTCTTCTTGTGAGGAGAAAAGATATTTTCAAAGAAATAGCATTAGAAGGCAGAAATGACTTTATGGTCATTTCAAAAGGAAAGCAGAAAGCTCATATAAGGATATCTCTCACTTTACAGTGGCTGGTCCTTGCAACAGCAAAGGAAGGAACAGGGGAAATATGCCCTATTTCTTCTTTGTTGTGTTTTTAATTAAATTATTTCCCCTGTACTTTTCTATAGGCTATAAATATTAAACCATGGGTGCATACTCTTTGCTGGAGGATCCTGGCAAGCTTATTGTGATGTTGCATAAGCTTGTAACTTGAATAGCAGCTCCTTTCCTCCCCCAGCTCAAGTTACAGAGAAGGCATACTGAAATTCAGGCTCAAAGTTTGTCCCTTTCAGATGAGCCCCTGCTTTGCTTCCCAGCTTGCTTGGAGCATAAGAGGTTTAGCTAAGGTAAGGCATGGAATTATAAGGTTAAAGGGGAAGAGGGAGACAAGTACAGCTTGAATGACTGATCCTTCAAACACTTTGGCTATTCTGAATTCTAAATATAGAAAGAATTAATGAGGCAGAACTGTACTTTAACATTAAAATTACCCTAAAATTGTTAATGCTCTATCACTGAACACCACACAGGAAACACAAGGCAAGCTCCTGCACCCACCTTCACATAGCCATAACTAACCAGTCTCCCTTTCAAACAGATAAGTTTAAACTCTACTTGTGATGGAGCACGTTGATGTACCAACATGAAGGACAGGCAGGTTGATCCCAGAGAGCAGCAAGCCAAGCCAAGAGGGGATGGCAATACAGGGAAGGAGAGCAGAAGAAAGTTCTATGAGTTATAACCACATATTTTTTTCTTCCATATCAGGACCAGAAGGCAGTTCCAGAGTCACTGAATCCAGGCCTGCACAGCTGCAGACCAAGAGCTCATATACCATAGAGAAAACATCTATCCTGATCACCTACAAAGGACAAGATTCAGTGTCTAAACATGGATGGACATTTGGTACCTGCAGTGTCAACAGCCATGGTATTTAGATCCAGACCCCCTTGAGTTCAGGGAAGAGCAGCCTTGGACTTAGAGACAGCCCAACTCTGTTTCCAGTTATACCTGCCCAATTAATTTGCTTTCAGCTGGACTGATTGGAGTAATTGTAATGTTTGGCTTATTTCCTCATTGAACGTCATAACCCTGACACCACCGAGACAAATGAACACAGTCCTTCCAAAGAAACAAGAAAGAAAGACAACAGATATACCCTGGAGCAGTACAAATGCTAGACTGTCCCCAAGATATATGGTGATATTTTTAATGTCTGATTAATTGGGATAATTTTCTTTTGGCTCTAGACCTGTGAAGGGAAGTGAGGCAGAGAGGAGTTGAGAAAGAAAAGAACCATGGGTGGTTCATGATCTTGATCTGCAAAATGAGCCAGAACTCTCCACCTTTGCAATCCAGTTGAGGTAGCCTTCAGCATCAAAGATGGGTTTTCACATTTGCCACCATTCTGGATTTATTACTGCAGAGGAAATGAAAATACAATAATGAGTAACATACCCTGTAGCCTGAGAGCTAATTATGCACCTTTCTTCACAAAGTAAGCGGGAAACAGATGAGCTTGGAAGATATCCACGGAGCAATTAAACACACACTTGTCAACATGTCACAAATACTGTGTTTTTACAGTTGAAATGAAAACACAAAATGCCATCTGATTGAACTTCAGAATAATTAGCACATCAGAGCACACAACCACGACAAGTACCTGTCAACAGCTATCAGCACAGCAATGACATTTTCCACTGTGAATAATAATGTCATTTTCCACTTTTGAGTATAACGCTATTCTTTGTCTTTTCAAAAGCAGCATTGTTTATAAGAGATACAAACATATCCTCCATAAAACAACATTTCATTCTGCAAAGTTAACACACAAGCAGAATTATTTCATAGGCTTTGCAACCAAAGCTCTAATTCCATATGCAAAAGCCCATGAACATCTCATTCCACATCGTAGCTGGAGGAAGAGGAGGATGCTGCCTGTGGGACACCTTAATAATTGCCTTCATTAGCCAGTGTCTATTAACTCCCAGAACGTTTTGTCTGTATGCCAAGCTTCAGCTATGCTGTGAACTTGTACCAAACTGGTGATGTCTTCCAGGAAATACACCAATGGAAAAATATCCCAGAGTCAGGTACTGTGGGTGGTTTTCAGCAATTTTCAAGGCAAGCTAATAATGTCAGCTTTGATGTGCTCCTAGAGTAGCTTGTTAAGAGAAAGGTAAGAGAAAGTAAAAAAAAGTTTCTGTAAATTTTTATTAAAGTTATTAACTGCTCTATGGGTCTGTTTTCCATAAACAAGCTGGCTATTAATAGCTGTGATTTAAAATGCATGTTGAGTTGCACAGACTGGCACACGCCCTTTTTGGGTGGCTGTGTACAATTTTACGCTTCTTGACTATGACTTTAATTAACAAGTCATATGAGCTTAGACTGGTTTATGTCTTCACAGTCCATTAAAAAAAGATTGTCTCTTGCTAGCAACAACAAACTAGCAATCCTACAAGGACAAGCTTTGAAAGTAAGTCTGGAAGGAATCGGTACAGTGACAGCCTTGGGTACCCACAGTAGGTAGGGCAGGACTGGACAGGAGTCAGATCCCTTACCTGATGCAGCTGAGAGTGAAATCACCATGTTGATTTGCCTGATTGGGGGTGTGGTTTTCCTATTTGCAGCACACTGCAGCCTTCTTCTTCCAGTCTGCTTCGAGTTGGCTTTGAGAGCCTCAGTCTTGGTGACAGCAGGGAATAGCCATGCTGGCTGAATTCGCTGCCCAGACTGCAAAGGAGGGAGGTAATTTAGAGGGAGTATTTCTGCATGATGCTGTGTTGTGACACCTAGTTTTGCCTTACATGAGAGGTAAATAAATTCCTGTAGCTATTCCTAACTTGACTTGTCTGCCCACCAGAGTGACAGCTTTTAATGCCAGCTGGAATAAGATTGGTGCCATCACAACAAAAATTCTCAATTTGTATTAATAGGATTAAGTAACTGATCCAGGGAGGTGGATCATCTCCACTCAAAGCACAGAAACCCTCCTCCACAGAAATATGTGTCATTTTATCACAGTCCAGGGCAGTCAGTTCTGTCAAGGCTTCACATTCCCTGGAGCGGGATTTGTCTCTTCATGACTTTAAGCCATTTAAAAGGTAGGGTTTAACTGAAGTGGTAGTGGTGGCTTCTGCTATAACCTGTGGAAAGATATCAGTATCTCCAAACAGCAAAACATCTCACCTGTCCTTGGACTGCTACTGGTACTGTTGTATGCCAAGCCAGATTGGGTCTTGGCTGACACTGGCATTGTAATAAAAATAACACAAAAATGTGCATTATGGATGGCATTTAAATAGGTTCCATTTCTGACTCACCTCAGTGTGAGAGAAATCCTCTCCTGACTGTGCAAATTTTATACCACTGGTGCCATTGTAGGAAAAAGCAGTTTTACAGTAGAAAATTTTGGACTCTTGGTATGACATTCAGTTAAATGACATTGAGTATTTGCTGACAAGTTTGGTGATTAGAAATGAGCATGGATCAGGTAGATAAAGCTGGTTCTCTGTGCCAAACTCCCACATCATGTAAAATTCAGATAAAATTTTATTTAAAATGTAACAACAAAGATCTTCAAGGGCAGGATACATCTCACTCTGTCTCTATCCCCTTGAGCACTAATCCACAAATCTCTTCACTTCCACCCACTGCAAAAAAAGGGCCAAATGCTACCAAAAGTCTGCATGTGTGGAATTTTAGGCTCAACAGTGAGTATGAGAAAAAGTCACAAGGAAACAAGCTGTTGACATTTCCGACAACTACCCACAGATCTGCAATGCCCCCAGAATTTCTGCAGTGACTGAGTCGCTGTTGTGATTGCCCACCCTGCAGCCTGGTGGGCAGAACAGAGGTGGGCAGCCCCACGTGTGAACACCACCACCATCTCTTTGAAGCTGTGGGACAGGGCCACCATCTCCTTCACTCCAAGTCAGCAAGAAAACACGAGCGGCAGGAAGCCAACACGCAAGAATGAGAACCACTACTCCACAGTAGATGTACTGATTACAGATGAGGCCTTAATTGCAAGAAACAGAGATTTCCTCTTTTCTTTGATTTTAGAGCAGTGCAGATTTAGAAACTCATGCCTTGTGGAGACAAGTTTTCAAGAGTTTTCAAACAAACCAACTACTGAGACACTGTGCTGTGGAGACACCATCATTGTGGCTCTACATAGCTCACCAAGAGTATCCTGGAGCTGCAAAGAGTCATAGTGTTCAAGGCAAATAGCTTACTTGCAAACCCTTATGAACTGAAAGACAGTAAATCTTCCTTAAAACTAAAATTACATGAGGATGTACTGAAAATTCACCAATCGGGTTAAAGAAGAAAGGCACAGGCATTAGGCATTGAATTTTGACCTCACTGGAGGGGAGATGGACTGAGCTGATGTGTTAGATGAGTTCTGTCACCAAAAGGTCTGACCCTATTCTCCTGTCCTCCCACTCCATCACTTCCTCTACTGCTCATCTGGCTACTTGATGAAACATTTTAGACTTCAGACAATTATTCCGGGGAGGAGGGGAAAGGGGGAAGAACACAGGTCCTCATTACTGATTTCTATGTTTTGTTTCTTAACCTATTTAATTTTTTGATTGTTTTGATGTGGTTTTTCCTCTTTCAGCAAAGAAAGGGAGAAGGTCTGGAAAGAAAACCCACCAGATTGAAAAACAGATGAACTCAGGGCCAGCCATCCCATTGCTCTCCCTCCAACTCATTGTCTGGGCAGAGAGCGTGGCAGGATGTGTGAGTGGGAAGCTCTGAGACATGAAAACTTTAAACCTCAAAAAGCTGAAGGATTACAAATTAGTTTTGTGAGGCTTGAACAAACTAAACTGCAAGGAAGGGAGGTTCCTTTGGCATAGGAAGAGCCTATGCCATAGGTCCCTTTAACATGACATTCTGTCTCCCAGGATGAGAAGATTGGTTAAAGGTTATAAAAGAAAACCCATACTGAATATACAGCAATGTTTCCTGTAGGATTTCCTCACAAGCTTCCAGCACTTACTGGTGTAAGGGCATCCTGCACCATAAACTACAGTCAGATTTTGCTAACCCCCAGCGTGTGTGCATACAATTAATCTCTTCTTTCGATATAAGTGTATTTTTAGACTATAATATCCCATGACAGTAACTTGTCCTTACCTATGTGTAATGCAGAAAAACCCAGCCTTCCTTGACTGCTTCAGCCATAGCTCTTGTATGATGAGAAATGGTAAATCCTTGCTCCTTGTTTGCTTTTCCCACAAGTTTTATGATTTTAGGACTGGTAAAAACGTGTACTAGGAGAACTCCCCAAGACAAGTCTAAAACAACAAAAAAGTGGTAAAGAAACAAAGGGAGAAGAAAGAGAATTAGATTAAAGCAAAAGTAAATACATATCAACTCAGTGTTAGAGCTCTGCAACATTTAAATAGGTGTTGGTAACATGCCTCTTGTTCTAAGAAAATCAGAAGCACCTCACAATTGCTGAGTGCATTGCTTTTCTTCTGTCTAATTTGTAGGATGCAGCATGTCCAAAACAGAGGCACTACTTTAAAGTGCTTAATGGCAACTTCCCCACCAGTTTTATTTTCAGGCTGCTTTGATTTCCACCATGAATTTACCTTCAAAGGTGCTTCACAGCACACACAGCTGATGGTTCGTGTACACGTTCCCAGCCTAGTCAGGAGTCTAACTCTTGCTTTGACACACATTTTTCATTTTTATCTTCCTAAAATGAAAGGCACACATGCACACACCCCAACATACTTCCCATCCAGTGTCCCAGCCTAATGACTGTGCTTTAATTGGCCCCAGGCAGTAAACTGAGCCCAGAGCCGAGGCTCACATACATTTCCCATTGTTTTCTTTTAACGTTGTACCTCAGATAGCAGAGAAATAATCATAGGCTGATATCCATCTGTCAGACTCATCAAAAGAACACATTTAAGGGGGTTAGCAGCATCACTGCTTCGCTTTCTCTTCTGACACTGCTGTAAGAGCTGCTCAGAGTGCCCATGAGGGGAGGTGATCTGCAGAAACAGCCCCGACACACTGCCTTCGCCCATCCCAGCACTGGGACAGCTTCTGCACACTGAATGTCGTGCAGAAATAGCCCACAAGTCCAGTGTTGAAACCCTCGGGGAGGCAACTCATCTTGGACACGGGCACCTTTGCACCCTTCCTGGTTGTAGCTGACCCTGCTGCAGGAAATCACTGCTCTAAGAAAAAGCAAAGGCTTGCACAATCAGTATAACCTGTCTGACTTCAAGTACCAAAAAGAAACCCTGAGGACTTAAGCTTTAAATGTGCACTAAGCAGCAGTTTTGGCATGCCATGTTGGAGTGACCCAGTGCAAGTTTAACAGTTTAATGCAAACCATTAATTTAGTGTGGTTATTTTTAGCAGCTGTAGAACGAAGGAAGAAATGGTGCTTGCAGAGCCAAGAAAAACACAAATGAGGGTGGTGTGGTCTCTCTGCATCCCCCCTTGCACAGCCACCGTGGTGCTGACCTGCTGTGCCCTCTGCCACACACAGCCCCCCATACCCCCAAGGAAGGTAATACAAGGCTTGAGCGTTTGTTTTCAGATTTGCTGGTGATGTTGGGTTCACCAGGCACCTCACTCCAGGCAGTTTCTCTCTCTGCATCTTCCTTCACTCCATGATGTAGCAACCCCAAAGTATCACCAAAGGGAAAATTTGTCTGCAGAGGCCTTGAGTTACCCCATCCCACAGTCCATTTATATATATCTGTATCTATATTTAGATATATGTAATGGTGCAGAAGCTCCAGAGAGGGAAAAGCAGCTCTGGTTCGTACCGAAATGCAGGTCACTACTTTTGCTTGCCTCGCATCACACTGCATGGCACACTCACACTTCTCATGGTGGGTGGTCAGTTTGCACTGACATTAAAAGGAAAAGCAGATCTTTAAGCTAAATGTGTTAGCACTTATTTTTGAAAGCAAGCTACAGGGCAGAGCTCAATTTACTCTGTGCCTAACGTGGGGTAAAAATCTATTTTCGAGGGAAGAGTTGCTTGTTGAGACGAGTATATAGAGAAGAAAGAAGAATATGGAGTTTAGATGCAGAATTGTCACAATGTGCCTAAGTTGGTTTCTGTTACAATCTAAAGATGGGGATGGATACTTTTCTGGGCTCATGATGGCCAGCTGCAGCAGGGAATGAGCTCCCTTCCAGGGGTTTGGTCACAGCATGGTCTCCCTGGCAGAAAAGCATCCCTTGTTGGCATCTGATGGTCAGCCAACATGATGGGGCAGATCAGGAGTCACTGGTGGTCCCAAGCAAGGCCAGTCATGTAGCTTTGCTGGGAAAAGGAAAACCTTCCCTCTCTTCCCTGATGTGTGTCATGTTTTTTCATGATGTTAAGATGTAAAAATGCTGTGGAAGAATTCCCACAGACAAGCCTGTAACTAGGAAGATTTCTAGCTTCTAGAAAAGAGAGATAAAAAGGACAATTGAATAAAAAAGAAATCATATGCATAAAGTCAAATTCTGCCCAACAGTACACCGGTCAGGAGCATGTGGCAAATAGAAGGAAAACAAACATATTTAGATCTGCAGGCCCCCACAAACCCTGCAGCATGGGCCCAGCTGAAGGGCAGCCCCTCACTGCAGAGACCTTCTCATTTCCCAGGCTCCATAAACTCTTGGGGGCAGTCTCAGCCATAGCCCCCCCAAGCCCTCTGGTACCCCTCAGACAGCCCTTCAGCTGCTGACCTGCACTGTGCCCTCACCTTTCCCTGCTGAGCACCCTTCCCAGCTCACATCCACACACTGCCTCCCCACCCTCCCTGATGGATGGCCAGTGGTGTGGCAGATACCCTGGTAACTTCTTGGGGGTTTTTGTTTGTTTGTTTGGGATTTGTTCAGTTTTAATTTATCTTTGGAGGCTCCTCCTTCTGGCATAGCCAGAGACAGGATCACGGACAGGTTTTATGAGTGCAAGGTCACCCCACCTGGCACAGCAGGACACCTACCCTATCATGAAACTTCCATGACATCTCTAGGAAATCCACCTTGTCCAGCTCAGGTCCTGCCCCATCCTGTGGCTCTACAACGAGGGAGCCTCCTGCACTGGGCTCTGGGCAGGCAGCAGGGCTTGAAGGAGGGAAGGCAGGATGCAAATTGGAATACAAAACTTACAGAAAAGTTAGGATTGCTCAGACAACTCACACCATGGGGAGAGGGGTAAAATGCTGTGGTAAGAGCATCAAAATATGTTAATAACTAATAAATAAGAGCAGAACATAATTACCATTTAGCTTATTAAATATTCTAGTATGTGCTGCCAAGGCATGCATTACCCAAAGTATGACTAATTCAATAAAAACATTGAATGTTTAGCTTTGGCACTTAATAAATCCTTATGTGATAATATATCTCCATCATCATGCACAGGTGACACAAATACACACCTGAAAAGGTTTCTCCTTTTTATGGAGAAATGAAAGAAAAATCTCTACACAAAAAGCTTTACAATTTTAAATTTAAAGTAACACTAGAAGTAATTAAAACCAACAAATACTGCATTGTAAGTCACTAGTGTAGAAACATTCATTATTAATGATGACATGACCTATAAGATAAATGTGGGCCCACCCTTGCAAAGCCAAGCTCATCCATGTCCTTATTCCCTCCAGGAAATAAATGCTCCAGATCTCCAGGACCTAACTCTCTTACAGACCCACTTGAAAATGCTGCTATCTGTGTGCAGCTACTCTGCCCAACAGCTCACGAACCTGCAATCCTGGGTTTTCAGAAGTTGCCAGGATGGCAGCTGGTGCAAATAGTGAAAGATTTGTTTCCTAATTAATTTCTTATTTTTACGTATGTCCTTCTCAAATGTTTAACATGCCAAAGAAATGCACATGAAACAGCCTCAATCCCTGTTTTTCAGAGGAATATCTACCTTCACATTGAAGAGACAAAAGCAAATCAGGCTGGGTAATCATGGTGCCCTCTTCTGGCCCTTGAAAAAACAGTCTCCTTGCTGTCACCTGGTGTCTGCTTGGAAGAGACATCAAAAGGAGCATCTGCTTGTGCAAATATTCAATTTATTTAAATAAACTGGCCAGAAAAATACCATCACAGAGCATTCTAGATACCATACAAAACACGTTTAAAAATCCTTCAGTTATGTATGGGTTTATAAAAATAACTTACAACACCATTTTAGAAATCTCAGTAGAAATATTAGAATTTGTTACCAGGTGGGAATTTAGGCACAAGGCATTCTCCCCAGAGGGCTGGGGAATTCACCCCCTGTTCACACCACACTACTAAACTCCCAAGAACCATTTAATAAAAGTAATCTGAACCTTTCTGTTAAAAGAGAGGGAAGTGAAAAAAACAGATCAAAAAGCACATTCATTTCCATTACAAAGAGGCATTTTTGCCATTTCTTGACAAGTATGTTCATAGCTTATGCAACACAGGAGGGATATTTAAGAATCTGGTATTTTCCCTGGAAACCTCTGTTTTTAAAGTATGGATTTTCTTTAAAAGTATCAGTTTTCTTAATTAAATATAAAACATAGCACACATGGAACTAAATACAACTTTTAAGCCCTATCTGCATAACACATTTTTCACTATTGCTTTTGGAGGTTGTCTGGGAGGTTTGGTTGGTTGGTTGTTTTGGGGGGGGGCGTGGTATTATCTGTTTGGGTATTTTTCTTTTTAATTCTATGGGCTCACTAATCTTAGTGAAATCTCAATACTCAATGTTTGAAGTGGCCAATTTAGACCCAAAACAGTGCAGCTTATGACAGCTCACCTGAAAAGAAAGGAATTTACTCAAATTTAATAAAGTTGCACAGAGTCCTTGAAGTATAATTCATTCAACATTGCAATTCTGTCAGCTTCAAATTGGATTAATTATAATCACATAAGCTTCAAGAAAAGCGAAGACCATCACATCTGTGTTATACACATGACTGTTACTTTCAGGGGAAAGCCCAACAACTTTCTGTATAAAAACACCTTCATAAATTATTTCCATTTCTCACTGAGAAGAATGTTTTCACAAATAAGGCTCTCTAAGTAAAAAGTCACAATGGAGTCAGTTTGGAAGGCAAGAAATAAGTCATTTTAGGCGGTACTAAGCTTTTTTCCAAGGCTATCTTCTTCCTCATGATCAAACAAGTAGATACAACTTCCCCTCCATAGGCATGTGAGCTGGTGAAGAGCATGCTCACGAGGAGACCTTGCATTTGCTGTGTCAGAACCCAGCACACAGGGGCTATGTTATCTGATGCAGTTATCTGAACCTGAGGGAAATTCTTCTGAGTTGCAAAGTTCTTTGTTCTGGAAAGAACTAGGAAGGAATGTCCAGGAAAGAAACTAGAGAGGAATAAAACCAAAACTAAAACAGTTGTTGTCCAGCTGTGCTAGCAGTTCTTCCATCACTGCCCACCAGACAATGCAGGCTTCAGGCTATGATTTCATGCAAGCATTCATTAAATGCCCTGCTAATCACCAGCTCGACAGTCAATATTCCCATTGCAATGCTAATTGCCAGCCAATCACCACAAGTGACCAACTCCCACTGAGCTCTTCTCCTTAGGACGATGCAATGTCCAGGTTAAGCTCTACACATTTCTGCAAGTGTCCAAGGATGGCTTCTCCCAAAACCTTCCTTCTGAATTGCAGGGTTCAGACACTGTGATGAAAGTCAGTCTCCAGCAACAGCAAGAATGGGATCTTTAACCTCAGCATCCACTCACGAGGGTGTCCTCACCAGACCGCTTAGTCACGGACAGGGTGGTGAATACCTTGAGAGAAACAAAAAAGAAGACTCTTACTAAGGCTAAAATTAATCTTTTTTCCTTTTTTTTTTTTTTTTCTGGAATATTAACTTGGGCATGATGCTCAAAACAGCCATTTCTTAAAGTAATAATGAAAATCATACATTTAAAATTCTTGCCACTAAACAGCACCCACACGTACAAATAACTTTTGTTCTCTTTATTTACCTTATGGTCTTCCTTTGGCAGTGGAAAAGAATGAATTCAGGAAGTCACGTGGCTTTATACCACCTCTTGTCTTAATGCTCCTAAATTTTTACAGTGGGAACGAGCTCAGCAATAATAAACTCTGGTCTGTACACCTCATGAATAAGTGTCTTTATGGCTCAAAGAAAACTTCTTTGTTTGGGAAAGTGAAATTAACCCAGGCATTTGGAGAGAATTTTGCCTTTGTGCCTTGCTAGACGTTATGAAAATGTGGAACTGATTGCTGAGGTAGGTATTTTGTCTGGGATCTGTGTCCTCTCCACAATAGCTATGAAAACACTTAGCAAAACCAGTTTGAAAAATTCCAATCTTTACTACATTCAAGTCACATTAAAGAAAACAACATATTCAAAAATAATTATTGTAAAATTAACAGATACTAAAATTCAGGAAGAAAAATGCTACAAAAATTGTTTAATACTAGAACTTTACTATGCAAATAATTGCATAGTTTTGCATAGATATAATATAGAAAGGAAAAAAGGAAATCACAACCACTGCTATCTAAATGCTTCAAAGTAGCAATAATTAGCTATCATCAAAGCCATCTCTCAGGAAGAATAAACTTAGCATAGAATAAAGTACATACACATTTCAGCTATGCAAATAACACTGATGTATCGAAAGATAATGGGGATCAGAAAGACCTATATTTCTCTAAGCAGAAGCTTTCCTGCATTAAGGCTGCTAGCAGCTCTTCAGAGAACAACATCAATAAATGATAAACATCTTCCACTTTCTATAAGCACATAAAGCATTACACACAAATCAGGAAGACAAATGCATGTCTAATATATATCTGGCAAAAGAACAGTGATTTATTTAAAATAGAGTGAATGGTTTGAGAGAAGGGTTTGAACTCTATTTCTGATCCACAGCCTCACAATACATGGGAGTCTTCATTTACTGTTATTTCACTTCAAAAGACCAAGATTAAAAGGTGCAGAATTTATCTGCTTTCTTCCTGGCCCGAGCACAAACTCGAGGTGTGGGAGGGGACCACACAGCTCCCTGGTAAGCCAGATGGGAGTCATTTGTTACTTACTGGAAATATGAATTTTTTGACAGAACTTATTTGCTATTTAAGTTAAGACAAAATCTTAGATCCAATGGCTGGAAAGGCATCATTAGCTTCCTGGAAGAATCACCCCAGCTTTCAGAAGATACTTTCTCTTCATCACAGATGCTCAATTGTATCCCCCTGGATTTGAGGCAGCACAGTGCAGTTGAGGCTGAGATGTAATTCTCCTTAGGGCTGAGGTCCTACCAACTCTGTGCTGGCAGAAAGTCCCAAGTTATTTGGACTTTATCTTGCAAGAAATTCCATTCTGAACTCATGTTTTCTGCAGAAAAAGATGCTGCTCAAATAAGAGAAGTGAAACCTGTGTTTAATTTGTAAGCAGTGAGAATAGGACCGTCAGTCCTAAGGTCTTCTTCAAGTGGAATAACACCACGTTTCACAGGAGACTTAGCAAGGAATTATACTAGTGCCAGTGAAATTGTCAGCACTTGACCCTGTAACACTGCCCCTTTCCTGCTCAAATCAACTTCATTTTCCTTCACTTTTACAGGGATGTAACATAAAAATAGCAGTGATATTATCCATCATTCTATTCATCCAATATGCTCATTCCTCACAAATTACGAACAGTTTTTAAGCATTTTTCTAATCAAAGAGTGCCATCTTGCACTTTGATTTTTGTTTACTGCTCAAGAGATTAAATTAAGTAAAAACATAAAAAACCCTTTTGAAGAGTGTCACTAAAAACGATCACTATTCCCTGGAGCTTTTAAATAGCATATTTCTCCTGAGCCAATTTCTTCCTCCCCCACTCAAACAAATATGATTATCTGAAATTACCTCCCTGAATTATGTCTAATCATCATTCTATTCAGTTTCAATTTTAGCAGCTCAGATGTCCAGAATAAATTATGACTGTCATCCTCTCTTCACACTGCATATGCTAATACCCCTCTTGAGTTCACAGGTTTGAATGCCTCCCTCAGAGATCCCCCTCCACAGGGCCCCTGGTAAGAAAAGGACCTGCCACCACTCTTCAAGGGCCTCCAAGACACTACAAAGAAGGGAATCTATTTTGTGGATGCTTTGAAGATGTTTCAGATTGCTGGCAGTGCATTCCATTAATGGAGTTCATGTTACACTGCTTTCACTGTACTCCCTTGGAAATAGAAAGCCAGAGAGGTGGATGTCACTTCTGCAGAGCAGCATCCTGGTGCACCTTGTAGCATTTTACATCTAACACAAGCAGGGGCAGACAGATTCTGTACAAAGGCTTACACAGGTCATAAACAGGTTTGCAGGCATCCTCAGCTAATAGAAACTT
Source organism: Climacteris rufus (assembly GCA_013398175.1). Classification (NCBI taxonomy): domain Eukaryota; kingdom Metazoa; phylum Chordata; class Aves; order Passeriformes; family Climacteridae; genus Climacteris; species Climacteris rufus. Next base: position 422,854 of record VZRZ01000683.1, read on the forward strand.
GTCCTAATGCTCCTAAAATCAATCTCTCAGTTAAATCTCTGATTTACATCTGGGAGGAGCTGTCCCACACCTGCTAGAGAAACTGAGCTCTTCATCAAAGAGGAACAGCAAGACAAACGGAGGAAGAAATATTTGTGTGGCTTCATGAAGTGGAGAAGTACAGAATAAAGGAAAGGTCTTTAAGAAGACAGAATTTAATAGAAAAAATTGTCATGTAGCTGGTTTCCTTCCACAGCACCAGTCTGTAAGCCTATTTTGAGTACACTAATCTAGCTTTGACAACCACTTTAGTAGAGAAAGTGTTTGAAGCCTTCATTATCCTGAGTGGGAGAAAAATTCTATACTTCCCAGTAGAGAGAGCACTGGATTAAGGGAGACAATTAACTTTTCACAAATGGACACACTTAAAACATTAAATATCCCATACTAAACCTAAATGTTAGAATTCTAAATATTAAAACCAGATCATTTCCTGTCCTTTCCTCCTCACTACTTTCCCCCAAATGTGGACCTCTTTAACAGAGCTCTGTTATTCAGATTTCCAACACCTTACCCCAGGATGCTATGACAGCTGGGCTGTGAGGTGACTTGATATACAAACCTCTGCACAGACAGGGTGAATGCCTACGGTGCTGTCCAGCTGTTCTTTGGTCATCCCACACTTAATAGCAGCTGCAAACCCTTGGGTGACTTCTCCAGCATTTGGACCAAGGACATGGAAACCAATGACTCTCTCCTACAATGCCAAAGATAATCAAATGCAAGCAGTGTCATTAATTTCTTTCTCTTTAGACAAGGTGTAAGGTTTTCTTACTCAGAGTATATAATTTTATCAGCTCACAAATCATACCACAAATTAATGTAACCACTAAAACATGGACTATCATTAGCACCAACAGATGGGAGATAATTGGTGTAATTTTGTTCTCTCTGCAAAGGTTCAACTAGGAACTCAGGAGTCAGCTTCCTTACAAAGTTTTGTACAGTATATCAAGAGCAGAAAAATTTAACACACCCCATGCTCTGTGCTCCATTATGTGTGTCCGAATCACAAACATGGATTTCAATTTTATTCAGGTAAGATATTCCATTCATTCCAACAGAACGCTTGCCTAAATCAAGATGAGCACCCTGCACAAAGGGTGCTCAGTATGAGGGCCTGTGGTAGGTGGCTGAATGGTCTGTATATGTTGCAGAATGTTCAGTTTGATAGCTGCTCACAGGAAAGGACCACAAGCTGAAGTTGTGGCCCACCAGACATGGCAATAGTGTATTATAACTAAATTAAGGACTACTCTTGTGGCAGTGTTGGTTTTTATTGGGGGATAATATACCTAGAGCTTGGCAAAAACCTATCAATTTACAAGCAAGATACTATTCACACCTCTCCTGTCTATAATGCTGTCCAATTGCAAAATATGTCACACTACATATACATCCTCAAAAAACACTCAGCAGACCTAGCTGTGCTGACCTGACCTGCTTTTTTAAAAAAAAGAAACATGAAAATTTAGCACATGTCGACTGCTGTGGGCTTCAGTGACCTTCAGGGGATTCATCAGATTTTGGTGAGCATAGATGTAGCCCAGTTGGGTACCAAAAGTTATCTGCTTTTCCAGCTAAATACCACATATATTGGATACAGTGGATATTCAGTACACTGAAAGGCTGTTATTCTTTCAGTAAGTCTGAGGACTGAGATTTACCACAGGGTTTATTTAAATAAGAAAAGCTATAATTGGGTAATAACTAAAATGGAATTAACCTTATTTTCCTCGAAAAATATGGACATATGTCAAAATAAAACCATAGTAATGAAACCAAGGTAATGAGAATTTCTAAAAGTTACTGAACTATTTTTTATCTGGGGTAACTTTCAACTCCACCCCTAGATTTTTAAACGGGTTTCATATTTTCAGGACAAGCAATGAAAACAAATTAATGAAACACTTCAAGTCACCATTAAACCTTTTCATTTTCTTAAGAAACTTTGGATTAAAACACAGCCACAGGTTCTAAGATACTTTCCATACTACTGCAAACTCCTCCAGAAAGAGGAGATGGGCAAAACCTGACAGGCTTGCAAATTTTACAAAATGGTGACACGATGCTTAGAAAGATTGCAGGAAGATAAATCTGGATCTAAGAAAAAAAATATAGGTAAAGTACATTGTTTGGGTTCTTTTAGGACAGAAAGCTATGTCACTATCTTAACAGAAATACATTTAACAGAATATTACTCTTCACAATAATTCGTATTATTAAAATCAACTAGATTTTATTAAACATATGGCAGTCATTCTGAGAGGGGTACACCAGTTCTTTTAACCAGTTAGTAATTTTGCTCTTGCTTCAGCAGGTATTGTACATTTCTACTGCCAGGACATTTTATCCCAGTCCAAGGGTAATCCTGGCATTATCACCCCAAATGAGATTTGTGCAGGCAGGATACATTATCCTGTTAGAAGAAGCTCAAGAGTTTTATGAACACGTGTGGGTTTCTAGAGGTTACAAGTTGTGATGGCTTCTGAGAGACCTCAGTTTCAAAGAGAAGAATCTCCCAGAAAAGAATGTCCAGATTTGGGGAGGAGAGAATAAATCAATAAAACTCCTAACCATTTTTACATACACTGATTTTCTCACTTTTCAAAATTAATGAACAGTCTTAGAGATCTCTACTTCTTATTTAACATTATGGAAGAAGCACCATATACAAATAGCGATGGCAGAATTTTTTGTTTTACTAAAGGTTGGTTTTGTATAAACAGACGTATTCTATCACTATAAATGTTTATTAAATTTCGAAAGGAACACTAATTTAAATTAATTTAAATTTGTTAAAAGTAACCCTTTTATAGCTGTTGTATCATCAATAGTCCCTATGATAAACATACAGATACTGTTTTCCCTGGAAGGAAAGATGGACTTACATTATCTTGAATATTGCAAATTATCTTTGCATAGCATTTATTGTTGTCTCTGGATGGCACAGTCCACTCCAGTGGCCAAAAATGATTATGGTACACCTGGAAATACAACACAGGTTAAAAAAGAGCTGTATAGTTTCCAAGCAGAGAGCATGATCTTCTCAAAGGTGCCAGGTTATCTTAAATAATGAGCTATGTGTTTAGCATTTAGAATGTCTGAAATCTGGGTGATACTCTTTTCCCCTGTTGAATGTCAAAGAAGTCTCTACAAAACAAGTACTAGTGTCATCCAATAATTAAAAAAGGATCAGCCATAAGAATATTACACTTCCAAGACACAGTTCACTGTGCTCTTATTAAATTACTGAATCACAAGTGACTCAATAACCTTACTGAGACTTGCAAAAACAAAAGCCAATAAGGTGACAGGATAAAGAGGTCAGAACACATTAACAGAGGACTTAGAACACAAATGCTTCTGGATGCATATTTTAGACAATAAAATGCTTTGAAAATCAAAAGCACATTTTCCAGAACTAAAGGTTCAGTGTTTCAGATATAGCAGCAAGAATTTCACTCATTAACAAAAATTTGACTGAGTATATACAAACTTCATGGACAGAAAAGCATTTAAGCCTTTGCTCTGTGGTCAGGTTAACAGTATTTTACACATTGCCATTTTGAGTCATATTTACTTATTTTTCACCACAGTCCAATTCAGAAAATGTCAACTAAGAGGGAGACAAGTTCTCAACTTCATGAACTAGCACTTACCTGCTTATTTCTGTAAATAATGCTTCTCAGGTGATATTTGCAGGACATAAAAGTTCAGTTTATTGCGAGATTTCCTCCCCTCATGCTTTCTGTAATGTGGCCAGTACAGTACTTTGGAAGAACAGCCTCAGGCACTAAGGGCTCATATATGTCTAATTTCACTCCTGACCAGCAATCCCAGTGAATGAAAAGGGATTACTCACGTGAGAAAAATTAAGCACAAACCTCTTTGTACAGTCAAAGTAAACGGGAAAACTGACCATAACATTTGGCTTTATAAAGTAGAAATCACCATGGCAAGGAATTTGCCATGCTGTAGGTACAAAAACCTCCACTTTGACATTAAAACCAGTGTATTGCTTCCAGCACATACCCAGCTTTAATTTATCCTGAAGCTTTTGCAGACACAAAGAAACCCTTTTTCTTTTTTTTTTTTTTTAACCAAATATTTCACCTTCAAGCCCGTTTGCCAAAAATAGAACATATCTGCAATTAGAGCTATTGGATTGGGGATTATTTTTATAACATGTCTTGAACAGCCCAAGAAGACAAAAACTGTACCCAGTCACCTCCTGCCCTTACATCAGAGCATAGAATGCTGTTTTAATTGACTCTTAACATTATTTTAAATTACAAATTGGAAAACTAAAACCCAGATGAAATTAAAGCATTTACCTCAATGTTTTCCTCCCCAAATTTCTCCACTGCGGTCTCTTCAGAGTACCCACAGGCTCCATACTCCAAAGGAGTAAATACAGTAGTTGGAACATTCACATAGTCACACTGCATGGCATTCAAAACAAAACAGAAAACCCACACAACATCAGTAATAAAATCAGCACACAGCAGTCTGAAACACAGGAAGAAAAGCTGGATTATTCAGAATTCTGAAAGCTCTTTTGTTTTTCTAAATTGTTCTAAATTGAGGTACGGTTTTATGTTTGTCCACTCCAGAGGTGTTAACTAGAGCAAGAACAAAAAGACAGTTTAATGGCACAGCAACATTAGTATGCATAGATTAAATGGAAAAAGAAATTCAGTGCCTCATTTTAAAAATTTACCAGATCACAGGTCAAAGTGGAGATAAAAGGTGGACTGTTCAACCACTTCTGCAAAGCATGCTGTTTTTAGCTGGGTGAGTTGCAAAGGCACCACCACCATTCAAAAATCCTCTTTTATCAGCTGTGGCCTAGGTGATGCCAAAGAACCAGAGACATGAAGTACTGCCACTTGGGGGACAGCTAGTACTAGAGCTGATACCCTGTGCCCAATCACATACCATGAGAGGCAAACACAGACTCCTGACTTCACTGGAGCTTTAGAGTGTTCTTTAGGTTCCCTCTGGGCCTGACCCCCCTCACTCTAAAGTAGTTTTTCCTTATGTGCAAATTGAATTTTCCTGTGTTTCAGTTTGAATCCATTGTCTCTTATCCTTGCACTTTATACCACTGAAAAGAGCCTGGCTCCATCTTTTTTAACTCTTTGCCATCAGGTATAAATACACAATGAAATAAGAGCCCCCCCAAACCACCTCTTCTGCAGGGTACACCACGAGGGACTGGCCTTCAGCTGCTCTTTGTAATGCTGGCCACAGCCCTTTAAGTTCAGCCAGTTTTCAATCCACCTCACTGCCCACTTACCCAGCCTGCACTTCATCCATTTGTCTATGACAATGCTATGAGAGACAGTGTCAAAACCCTTTACTACACTCAAAGTAAACAAACATCCACTGCTCTTCCCATATCCACCAAATTAGTCATTCTGCCATAGCAGACTAGCTGGCTGGTCAGCTCTATTTCATTTCCAGCAATTTTATTTTCTACATATTTCAACTCTAATTAATTTACTTTGTCACTGGGGACCAACTAAGCTGCTTACTATTCTTTCCCCACCTATTCATAACACCTCATTACATTTCATACAATCACCTTTTCCAGATTTGTTACAGAGGCAATGTAAGCCAGGTTCCCATTTAAGTAGTTGTTCATTTCTTGGATTCACTGAATAAGATGATGCTGCCTTTGGCAGCATAAGGATTTTTGTACCTTGAGAGACTTATCTGGCATAAAACTTACATTAAGGCATATCCATAGATTTGCAGAAGTAAAAAAAATCTGGCTTCTGCTATAGTTTCTTAAACCTTGCCTGGCTAATTCAATGGCATTGTGCACACTGATTCAGGATTCTGTTACTGTAATACCTGCCAACATAAAATAAACAACTCAGTCAGGCTCTAAATCTGGCTGATAGTTGAGCTTGCTATGAATACAGCAGGCTATAAATGAGAAAAAATTTTCTGGCCATGCCATATGGTTATGAAGGTGAGACAAGCACCCACATTGGTGGTGCCTGGATAACAGCTCTTTAAAGTCACTCTCCTTTCCTCCTGGTTTAAGCATGAGGTGTAAATGAGTATCCATGTTACACTCCCATTTGAACAACCATAGCCTGGCTGAAAAACACAACTGCACTAGTATGAAACATAAACACTGAATCAATTAATTCAACTGCTCAGGTAAAAATATGTGCTGAGTTATTGGCATATCTGATCTTCCTTTGTATCCATATTCAAGTTACAGCTAGGAGTGTGTATTACATTGAAAACATACAGAGGCGAAGTTAAAAACATTAGTGGAAATAACATTGAAAATTAAAAGCATCACAAACTCCTACTACGCTCTATTTAGGGACCACAGGTAGGTTAATAAACTGCCTATGAACTGGTGTTAAAGCATTTAATAGGATAGGAAAGATTGCTGACTTCTAGGGAAGGCAGTAGAATTACAAACAAGTTAAATGATCTCTGTTAATTTTACTATCTTTACACTCTGAGAGAAAAATAAACCCTTTTAATAGGAAAAAAAAACCTACTGCTTAATCCATAAAGTATTAATTTCATCTTACACAATTAGCAGAACACATCTGCAGTAACATCTTCGCCAGGGGAAAATTAAAATGCTCATCAAAGCTAATCCTTAAAATTCTTCTGGGTTTTCCATAAAAAGCAGACTTGCACTCTGCCCTTAGGAGTAGAGCAATGACAATATTTTGTGGCAACTGGTTCCTTACCTTAGCGGTTGCCCCAGCATAAAGCCTCTGAACTAACAACCTTCCTGCCTGGATTGCCACAGGTGTGAGTTCCAGCTTATCCTGCAGGATATCTCCAACAGCATAAATGTATGGCACGTTTGTCTGCTCCTCATCATTGACGGGGATTTTTCCTGTTCTGCAATTGGGATTAACAAATAGAAAGATCTAAGTGTTCTGCTGGGAAGACTGGAGGTGTAAATAACCTTCCAGGAGTCAGGTCCTTTGGCTTTAAGAGAAAGACATGTAGGTGAAGTATGAGGGAAAGAAGTCATTCACAATCTCATTCTTGGGCAGGAATATAAAGTAGTGCAAATTTGACCAAAACTACAGGAATTCACACACTGGGTGGGGAGGTAGCCTGAGAAGTTGCAATTCATCTCCTGAATCACTGGTGAGGCATAAACCTTTTCCTGAAACACCCTCTACCACCAGCTGAGCTGTGTACTGGCAGCTTTCAGACATGACAAGAAGAGACAATGTCCCACTCCACTTGTGGGACAAAATAATTTTTCCACTACCGAAATTTCAGTCCAGTGGCTGAAGCAGTTTACAGAAACACATCCTTCAGGCCACTACACAGACACAGGTCAAGCTGTTACACTCCCTACCTAAGGGACAGCCAGCAAGCTTTTTAGCTGTAAGTGCATTGAGCTAATGGAAGTTTTAAATTATTAATATTTCCTCCTTCATCAATAAATGAGATGGTGCAGTAATCACCATAGGAAATACATGTAACAGGGAAACCTAATCAGACAGGCACAGAAACAGTCACACAGTTACTTGAGAGACCAGTGGCAATTCCCATATTAAAAACCCAGCTTCCTCAATTTTGTTTGTTAACAATTATACAGTTTATGCTAATAATTTTATGCTTCATTCTATTAAGCTACTAATAGGTGTCCTGATATCAGAAAGATGTGTACTGTTTTACAAGACAACGTGAGTCTGCCAATTTTGAGTGGACAAAAATTTCCACTTAATTGGAATACCACAGCAGTTCCCTTTGGCAATATCAGTCACTGCACTCATATATAAAAGCTCTGCACTGGTCAAGTTCATGGTCCTGTGTCTTTTCTTCAAAGGGAAGGTCTCCAAGGACCCACAGGCCTGGAAGATGTTTTGGTTACCAATACTGTAGATGTTACCAATAGCTCCACTCCCTGGTGCAACAACCTCACTACACTAAACAATAAATGCTCTCCTCTACAGGAGAGACAGATTGTGCCCAAAGGTTGCTCCAAAGCAAGAAATAAACTCCTCCAAAATCTAAAACACATCAAGAACTTCACCTGTGAATTTAAGGAATGCTACTTAGACTTTACCTTTCAAAATAACATATAGAGGCATTTACATTAAAATACGAACAAAACTCACTGCTCTAAAAGCCCACATGAACAAACAGATTTCTGCCCGAAGAGGTGATAAAAACAAGGAGATGGGAATAGGAGAGTACAAGAAACAACTGACAGATCTTAGAGAGCCCTGTAACTGGAAGAAGCCTGTGAATCTAGACAGAATGGAACAGACACTTTTGACTACCAGCAATTAGAAACTGACATTTCAGCAAAAAAAAAAAAAGCAAATTGTGGCAGTACTATAGGAGAAAATGCAGCTATCTGTTACACAGTCTCCCATCCAAGTGTATACAAACAGGAGACAAATTTTCCCTCAAAGCTTTTGGATGTCTATGCACCACTACCATTGCAACAGTACATGACACAAGCTCAGCCCTGACACAGACGTCTGTCCTTACTTTTCATTGATAATGACTCCAACTTTGTCCAAACCAATTTTTCTTGTGCATGGATCTCGTCCGATTGCCAGCAACACCTGCAAAACAGCAGTGCATATTACTGATTTTTAAAATGTCAAAACTGCATTTTCCTTTGGCTATTATTTTCATTATATACTAAAGATTAATATCTAAGGCTTGGTCACACTAAGGTGAATACATTTGTTACCCATTGTACATTCAAAATGTTCAAGACAAGCCACGCCACCACCGTGACCTAACAATACCAGGTTTTAATGCTAAGATTAAAAACAGCCAAATAACTTTCCATAGAAAAATACCCCAAGAATATTCTAAACAAACCAGTTACGGACAGGTTCTTTAGTTCCTTGCAATTTTATACCAAACTATTGTCCCATATCCCTACCAGAGCAGGTGAATTTAAAATGATCTATAAGGAAAGGGCTCTTTAGGAAAGAAACTTAGATGCTTAAACAAATAAAAATACCATAAAATAGTATTTGTTTTGATCAGAAAATATAATTTACTTATATAGGCTCTCAGCCAAGTCACTGTCACAGAGTATTATTTTTTGAGTATTCTTTGTTTGAGTATTTGTTCAGAATGATGGACAGACCGGGCCAAATTGTTACCCATCCCATCAACTCTGCTACGTTAACAAGCAAATCAAGTTCCAGGTTATGCTACCACAAGGAAAATTGCTATATGCTTTGCAGCCTTGCACAACTGCCCAGGTAACCGCATAAAGTTTTTCATATGACAACTAAGAACTGTGCTGAAGGAATCCCAAGATCTCCTTCAGGTCTTATAGGTGACCAAGCACGGCAGATCGTCAGAGCTGAAGGTCTGCAGCACACACGGGTCACAGCTTCTGTGAGGAGTGACAGCATTGCAGTGAAAGATGCAGCAATAAGAAATCAGAAGTTCCCTTAATGAAGGGAAGGTATTGATTTGCTTGCTAAAAAGCTTTCACTATTACAGGCCAGAAAAAAAAGCCAACATTGTGCAACAGCTCTGCTGCCACTGTTAGGCTTTCTCATAATACTGGCTCCCAGATGCACTGAGGCACGTCCTTGTTACAGGATGACTCACGCACTGTACAGGTAAACCAGGTCACTGGCACACAGCATTTGCACTCTCAAGTCCCACGCTGGCCAAGGCCTGTCTTTACGCATTCTGTGTAGTTCCAAATACTCTATTCACAACCTTTTTTTTGGTCCTTTCAGCATCGAGGCCTATGAAAATGAGTGGGGTGAGGTGTGATGGAAACAGTCAATCAAACCTACAATGGCCTACCTGCACACTGCAATTTTACTGTTTTAGGTGTGTAATGAAGCTTCCTGACTGACTTGCCACAGGGCATTAGTTGTTTTTGTGAAGATGCGTCAACAACAGGCCTTGAGATGACATGTCACCTGTTTAACCCTTGCACAGACCATTGTTTTGTGCTAACTACAAAACATGCTTTAGTGACAAGCTATTATAAATCATTACTGATCATTTATTACAAATATCCCACCGGGGAAAAAAATCCTGCAACTGATTCTATGCGACCAAGCTCATCTACATCCCTAAGGTAAGAAACAGGTTTCAAAAGCATGCAAGTGATTTGGCAAGGCACAATGACCACGGGCTTGGGGAGCTTTTTTTTTTTCACATTAATTACCTGTTGATTGTGTGCAATTAGAATATTGTAATGATTAAAATAATTTTTAAAAACCCAAAGTGTGGATAAAAACACCCCACAAAATCTCAGCATTAAATGGAAGACTATTTCACATTCCTCATGTGTTAGACAGGACTCACAGTATTGTATTCCTCTTCAATTATCTGGCTTCCTTTTGTGGACTTGGCTGTAACTTTCAATCTTCCAGGAGATCCTTCCTCCACCTGCTCAACCTACAACATTTTGGGGATTGGGTGAGGGTAAAAAAAAAAAAAGGTTTAGTTTCAAATAAAAATATACAAATGTATATTTGTCCCACTGCATACTGTATTTAGAGGCAGAAAAAGCAAAGTTTCTGACTAAGTTGTTACCTGTGTCCTTTATTTTTTAATTTATAAAAGCCTACTGTGCTATCCTACTAACATTGAAGGATCACTGTGCTAAACTGTTCCTCTTCAAAAACAGCACTATTTATAATAATACATCTTCTGCCTTTAAATGTCCCAATGAAGGGTTTTAAGAAGAACAATATGCATAACTTCAAAAACAATGTCTGGGAGAGAGGAGGAAAACCTGCTAAAAACATATCCAGCAATTTAAGTTGAAGGATATGCTCAACCAGAAACAGGGCCAAATATTTTATTCCCATTGAAATCAAAGACATCTGGTGAATGGACAGGGTAAAATACACAGAAGTGCCTTTTGTGACTGGGATGATGGACTGCTCTTCACGGGGTGCATCTTGAGGAGCCTGCTTGCCATTTAGTTGAAGTGACCTGCTTGTAAATACAACTTTCCTTCTTTCTCATCCCCCATTAGAGCTTACAAAAAGCACTGTCTGAAACAAAAGCTGGATAATAATCCCTGCTTTTCATACACCATGGGATTTACGCAATGAAATGATGCATAGAAACAAAGTTGCTTGAAACATCCATTTTGACTTCTCACAGCAAACCATTCTGTGAGAGAGGGTCAGACCCACAGCGTGGGAACTGGCAAGAGCATTTTTAAAGCTACTCTTGATACTGCTAAAGGTGAAAATCAACAGCTTTCACTGAACTGAATGCTTTAATCTCTGAAGTGCTTTAATCTCTAAACTCGGCAGCACGCTGGTTTAACACCAAATTGAAATGGCGTAATACATGATTTCCTATTTCAGAATAATTAAGCACTAACTATTGTGAAAAAAGCAAAGAAAAATACAGTTAGCACCCTCGATACTCTTTGATAAGGCAATTTTACATTAGAAAAGCTCCAGAACTTATCTGATTCAAATTCAACCTGAATTTGCCTGTACATGTACATTACTAGTTACATGAGTACTTTTACTGAACTCAACAAAAATTGAGCAAGTATTTAAGGACTCTGCCAAGGAAAGGATACAGATGGATACTTTTAAAACCCATTTATTTTTCTAGACAGTCCACTAATCCTTGGCATATAAACAGTATTTTCTGGCTGAGAATCTGAGAACTGGCAATGAAAAATATGATTATTTGTGATGCACTGGATTCTGATCTTACAGGAAATTATATATCTGCTTAATTATGAGCATGCAAGAAGTTTCACAGATTTCAGGATAACTGAATCTAAGTATATTCAACATTTGCAGGATCAGGATGAGCAGGTATAACATTTTCATTGCAACATACACTAACCCATCTAATTCTGATAAAAACAATGAATTTTGGAATCTCACAAAATTTTAATATTAAGATTAAATTCCACCTTTCAATTAATTCAGATTCGTGGACTTACTTAGTTTAAAACAAAAATCAACCCATCCTGTATGAGAGCAGATCATGTAATGCAAGTTCAGTGTTTGTAATCATTAATATAATTTACATCTTAAAACATTATGATAGGTATATCCCAATCAATTGTAGTCACAGTGAGCCTACCTTGATTGGCACAAACTCCCTAATAAAGTTGACTCCATGTTCTTTCATATATTCACCAATTTTGTTTGCCATATCCTGGTCAAATCCTCTTAAGAGAATGGATCTCACCATTACAGTGACATCTAATCCAAGACCTGCAAGAAATCCTGCACATTCCAAGGCAACATAGGAAGCTCCAACCACCAGGGTTTTCCCTGGACAGTAAGGCAGAGAGAAAAGATCATCACTGGAAAAAAACAAATAAAAAGGGAGGGGAAAAAGAAAAAGAAAGTTGAGGCAATCAGATTAATGTATTGTGCTTTATATTTATCTTATTTCTTCTGTAAGAATAGAACATTATTCTTCTTCCTGCTCACTAAAAAAGAACAGCTTAATTTTTTGGAAGTTCATCTGGAATACAAGATCAGTACATGACAGATTAAAAAGCTACATTTAGAAGCACACACACACAAAAAAAAAAGAGCATGAAAACTCTGAATCACCACAAAAATGTTGAGGGGTTTTTTAACAGAAATTTAGGACAAACTGTTAAAAAAGGTAGGTTGGTTTTTTTCCTCTCTGAATCTTGCTTCAAATATTTTGCTGCAAATTTTAGCTCCTGAGAACTAAAAGAGGAAGGGGTTCAACTTTAAGGTAAAAATACCATCATCACTTCTTTGAAGACTTCTCTTTTTGCTAAAGCATCATATGTAGGGCCAGATACACACAGCCAACAAAAGACATTCATGCAAACTACAGTAACAGGCAAAGACAGAAGTACAAAATGATGGAAAACATGCTCCTTTACCTGCTTTCCATTCCTTTCAACTGCTTCATCAAGCTACGTCAGTTCTACCACACTTTGGACCTAGACTATAAAAGCAGGGCTTTTCAAGGAAGCCAGGACTCATTGAGGTACCACACTTGCTCAGCAGACACTAAGACAGAGTTTGGCAACAAAATTATCTGAAGATTTATATCTAAAAAAAGTGTCCCTTTGTCAGGGTGGTTGAATAAAATGTGATTGTGTAATTAAAGGCTGTAGCATAGTTGTCCAGGGAACTCAGCAAAGATTATGCAGACAGCCTCAATCTGATAGTTTTTAACTCTGCAATTCCTGACTCTTCCACCTTGATGTTACTTTAAAGCACCACTTTACAGGCTGTATTATCTGTTATCTTTAATTTCATTACTACTTACTAGAAGGGAAACACACCACACGGTGTTTTGGTTTCAGAGAGATTATGCCAGTTATTTACATCATTGCTATAGGTTTGCAAGTCTGTAATTCCAACCTCTGTTTCTACATTAAGTAACTTAAAAAGTTACTCTGATTTGAAAATACATTTCATCTTCACATCACATTTTTGTTTGGCTTTATCAATTAACCAGATTCTTGAAACCAGTTTTCCCAAAAGCTGAATTAACTTCACTGAGTAGCTGGAAAAAAAATTATGCTGAGTTTTCAAGACTTCCCCAATGCATGAAAACAGATTTCTACCAACTTCATAACATCAGCTGCTATGCTACTCCTGCTTTCCTTAACATCTGAGCACAGGGGTTTCTTCCAAGCAGGCTGTGTTCCTCAGTCTGAGCTGAAAGTGTTCCTCAGTGAGCTGAAAGAGCTCAAGGAGCAGAGAGGGAGTGAGTGTACTGGTAAGTGGGGCAGAGCTGATGAATTAATTTTATGACAGACACACATATGACTTAGGGTATTCTGTTACTGCTGTTATGGGACAGGAACAGAACCATCCCAGTCAGCCACTCACAGTCCTGTGCTATCTACTAGACACCGATGTTTTTGGTACCTTAAAATCTGTCTATTGGTATTCCCCTACCCTTACACTCCCCTAACAAAAGGTTACAAAGGGAAGAAAACCAGCAACCAAGCAGCCTTGCTCATGCTTCACTACCTTCTCTAGAAAGAAAGCATTTACACCCAAGGAATGACTTCACATTCCTCCCTGGTTTTACCTGCTAATGCAGTATTCCTTGTCTCCAGGTATACCCAGGTAGCGTGGTCGTTCACCAGTGGCAATGAGAAACCTCTCAGCTGTGTACAGCTTCTCAACTCCTTTTTTGTTTGTTGCCTGCAGACCAAGTGTTAGTCCAAAGTGAGCATTTTACAGTTGTTCCATGGCAAAATTTGAAAAGCATTTAATTCAGAAAATTAAAAAAAAAAAAGCATCTCTATTCAGAAAGCACTACAGGAAGACACAGCAAACAATGGCTGGGGAGTACCTTAATTGTGTGTGGCCCAACAAATTCTCCATAGGCATTCTCATACGTGACCTTCGTGTCTCTCAGTGTGACCCGGTAGCCCCAGTTCAGTGAACCAATGTAATTCTGAACAGATTCTGTCATGGTCATCCAGTTGTGTTTGACTGTCAGAAACAAAAGAGGAAGGGTCATCTTTCAATCTCAGTTTTTCTTTTTCCATAGTGAAACTTGTGTTCTCAGATTCTCTTCACAACCCAGCCAACCTTGTCTTATTCCTGTTTTATTCCAGGGTAAATCTACTGAAATTGAAAGAATTACATCACCACAGACAACATCAGAGGTCACAGTGGAGCAGGTATCACTTAAAACATGGAAAATTAAGACCTCCTGCATTATTGACTGTTTTATATTGACAGATGCTGAGAGCAAGTGATAATGCTCAACAAATTAAGACAATGCATCTCTGAGAAGTCCTTCTGCATGTTCGCCACTACAGAATTACACCCTAAATAAATCACAATCCTAAAACCATGCACATTACACATTAGACCTAATAAAAAGTTAAATTTCTCTTCTTACATAATAGTAACAGAGACTTAGGAAAAAGAAATCTTTCTTTGCAACTATAAGAAGTTTCTGTCAGGGAACATTCTGGGGTATTCCCTTAGAGGTTGTGGTACATTCAGAAACGGAGCAGTACCTTATTGCTTTTATTGACACAACAATCTCATCAATTACTAACATGATCAGAAGCTATCAATAAACACTGTGAGGCAATAAACCCCATGGCTTTAGACTTGAAAAGCACTTCTTTTTATGTGTAATCTCCCCAAAGTTGCCTCACGTTGTTAAAGCCAGCACGTGCTTCAGTGCAACAAGCACCTGATTGTGAGAACCACCTCAGGATTTTCAGTGCAAAAGACAGAACTTAAAAAAATGTCCTTCTTTACCTTCTTCTGTAAACTGCCATCCAAATTTGCGTGAATCTTGCAAGGCTTGTCCCAGTAAAGCTGCCTGGTGCATCAGTTTTTTAGGTATACAGCCCACATTTACACATGTTCCTCCAAGACCTGAGAGAAAGGATCAGAATGTGGTTTTCACATCAGTGTGGCAGATCTCAAAGATGAGAATCACAGTCTCTGTGTAAACCTCCTTTATAAGAGGGTTGCATGAAGAGAAATTTACCCCATGAGTTTCCCTGAGGCGTAGGCGTGACAAAGTCCAGCACCATCACTTTCTTGTCATATTTGGCAGCCTCCTGCAAAACAAATTAAATAAGACACATATCTAAATATTAGAGGTTAAACTTGGAGTAGACGATAACATCATGCATTGCTGGAAAGCTTTGTGACTTTTAATTAAGTAACAATGAATGATTTGCAAGGGAACAGGCAGACAGTCATTAATTTTCAGAATTCATCTGTGCATTCAGTAGGAAAAAGAAGCTGAAAGGAAAAAGAAAAGCATTCATCCTACTATAGAACAGCATGGCACTAGCTGATACACAGGAGACTCTATGAGTTCAAACTCTTCACTCCTCCATCCTGTCAGTTTGTTCAGACTATTACCCAACATGCCTATTTACTTCTAACACACTCAACAAATTCCTAATTAATCCAGTTTTCCCTTCAAAGATGGTTTCTTCAACATCTGTTTGAAACCACATCAGACAAAGACACAAGCGGTCACATGGCCAACCATGACAACTGTGCTTATCCAAACTCTTTCCTTGTAGTAGGAAGGGAACACTTGATTTTGGGTAGGACCTGTAGTTGTCAGGGTCAGCTCTTGTTCTTTTCAGCTGTATGACCTTGCAGCAAACTGACTTCACTGTCAGGAAGTGCAAATATAGGTCCCATGAGGAGCAGCTGAGGGAGTTGGGGTTGTTTAGTCTGGAGAAAAGAAGGATCAGGGGGCACCTTCTTGCTCTTCTGAACTGCCTCAAAGAAGGTTGTGATGAGGTGGGGGTCTGCCTCTTCTTCCAGGCAAATAGTGATAGGACAAGTGAAAACAACCTCAACTTACACCAAGGGAGGGTCAGGTTGGAAAATAGGAAAAATTTCTTCACTGAAAGAGTGGTTAATTATTGAAAAAGGCTCCCCAGGGAAGTGGTGGAGTTATCACTCCTGAAGTGTTCAAAAAACGAATAGACAAGGCACTTTGTGATATGGTTTCTGGGCATGGTGGTATTTCGTTAGAAGTTGGACTTGATGATCTTGGAGGTCTTCTCCTACCTTAACAACTGTATGATTCTACATTTCCCTTGAAAAGTTTCATTAGCAAATCTACAATTAATGCCCATAAACGATACTGAGTACTATATACTGATTTCATTGCTTCCTTCATGCTTTTTAAGGAAAAGGCAAAAACTGACAGTGGTAACTGCTACCATGGAAAAATACGTGAGCAAGCACTATGTAGCTGAGAAACAAGAATTACAGATTTCCCCCAGGAGATGCAGCAAAATAACTTTGCTACTTGAAGTAAGCACAACCATGCTGGCATCACATGATGAGTTCTTAGACATGTAAGCAATAACAATTAGAGGCACAGGATATTACTCTGAGGCTTTGGGTTTGGTTTGGGAGGAGCTGGACAGCCTTCAGTGTTATGTTACCAGTAATACTTGTTAATCCAAATAGTTGACAATCAGAATTTCAATGTATCTTACTTCATGCAAAATGCAAATCATACTTCAAATAACGCAGGCTATAGACACCTTTGGAATTTATTACTGCACTGGATTCCACTTCCAATGAATATCTAGATTGGCCAAGAAGCTAATTTCTATCCATTAGCAGCACCTCTGAGAAAGTTCCTCAGGAAGGTGCTTAGGGACTGAGACGCATCATTAAAGCTCCTTTATAATGACAACTCTTAAACACTGCTCCAAAGAGCTTTACCAGTGTTAGCTAAGTGGAATGCATGGATTCCCAAGCTTGCACTCAGCTACACACATAACACAGCACAGCATTGCACTGCCACCTCAGCAGAGATAGCAACAGATAGAACCACTGCTGCAGAGAGATTTGCCCACAGCCACAAACCTGCCCCAGAGGCTCCCAAACCCTCTGGGGCTCAGTGCAGTGCTGCAGGACACAGCAAGGCTGCTCAGGGCTGGAGCTGGTCTGTGTGAACTGAGCAGGGGCCTGGCACTGGTCTGAGTCTGTGCTTGGGTTGCACCAAGTCAATTTGGTAGCATTTGCACTCCCTGTGGAGACATGACTCCAAAGTAACAAGCTCTGAGCACAATATAGAGAGCAAGCTGTTCACACAAAGCTGCGTGTGTCACAGTGAAAAACACACATTTAACCAGTCTAATTAAACTGCTGCAAACCTGAGTGTAGATATGTAGAACTTGGTGTAAGAGCTGTGTAGTTGGGTTGTTTTCTGTTTTGTGTTGGTTTTTTTAAAGCACTGTTAGTTAATTAATGAAAAAATTGAACAGTATGAGTCAGAAGCTTATATGTGTAAAACAGTTTCATTTCAACTACATGAAATTGATTTAAAATACACACGTTACTACTGATAGTGATGTTGACTTTATTGATCTACCATCTTCTGGTCTACTCTACAATTAGTGGAGAACACTAAGAGTCGATATACTTTATACACTGAGTTGAAGGAATAAGGGAGTTTATCTTCCTGCTGCATATCTTTTCTGTCCTACAAGTGAAAAATTATGCAATAAACCTCACTGCTGTAGCTTCATAACACAGCACATGTATACAGCAAAGCAGTTGGTCTCCTTATGGAAACTTCAACAGCCGACTTTTTATTACTGCAAACTCTTTTTGCATTATTGAAAACTCTTGTTTTACTCTCATCACTCTCTCCTGTCCTAAAACATCTCCATCCTCTGAAATTCAGTGTTTGCTTCTCTTTGTGGTTCTCAGAATTTTCATTGATCTGACCTTCAATCCTACACCATGACAACAGTGCCCCTATTGATAGGAAGCAGTAAACCACCAAAATAAATCATGGTAGCAGTAAACTACCAAAATAAATCATGGACCTACAATCCACCACTCAGCCCTGCACACTTCCATTATAACAGAAGTACTTCTCAGGGACCAGGATTCAGTGTGAATCCAATACTACGCTGAAATATTTTGTCCTTATTTTCTTTCACTCCTCAATTACCTCTTCCACTTCTTGAGAACAAAAGAAATGCCTCCTGTCTGGAGGAATAATCCAACTCCAGGCCTTGAGCAACAAAGTAGTTTTATTTGTAGGAATGCTCAATTCACTTCTAAATAGTTAAGCCTACCACAGACAGAAGAGACACAATGTTCCTGACTACTGATGTTATGGAGAGCTACTGATTTATATTAAATTTCAGCAAGTTTAAAATATTCGGGATAATGATAGCTCTGAGACCTGGTATATTTTGTACCACTGTGGATTCTTTTAATTAATTCTAGATATGCTTCTAAAAGCAATATCCTAACCACCCCATAATTTGTCTGGCTACAGGCAAGAAATACCAGACCCAAGAAATGAAGGGTGAGACCATAACTCTGCTTAAGTATAGGCAAAATCTCCATTTATGCAACTATACAAGCCCAAAAATCACAGACTCTCCCCCATTGTTAAGATTTAAAACTAGATATACAACTATTTCTGAAAAGATAGTGCTTTCATATAAAATAGATACCTCCTGATGGTAATTTTGAATAGTTTCAAAAACCTTTTCATTTATGAGTTGAGTTTGAATTCAACTACTAATAAACAGTATTAAGATATCCACCTACTGTTTTCTAGCAGCATCATCTCCCATTAGTTCTATTAAGGAATATACCACGTTTTCCTTCTTTAGAACATAAAGAAAAAAATATGGTATAACTGGCACTAGCCTCAAAAGAAATTTCACTGATCAGGCATAAATGTTGTACCCCTACAGTGTTAAAGGTACCCAAATCCCTGACACTGAGGAAGTCACCCACCTACTTACAAGGAAAGCTTGTAAGTAAGGCTGTACTTTTCCCCTCATACCTTGGCAGCTGCCAGACCACCTGAGCCTCCACCAATGACAATGAGATCATAGTCATAGGAATCCAGCACTGCTGTAAGCCCGTTCATATCCATTGGTTTCTGAGGATTATCTTCCTTATGTGTCTAAACAGAGCAAAAAAATAAATTAGGGAATATTGAAGCATTACCCATAGCATTAAAAAAATCCATATTTTCAGCGGCAAATATTGTGATAAGGGAACATAATTGCATCTGAATTATCTGAGCTTTGCTTTTAATTAGCTAGAAATTTCATCTTCTTAATCCATCTGTGAATAGCTCTATACCTGTCAGATATTGAAATATTAATTTTCTTGTTCATTGGAGTCTTGGGCTTCCTTGCAGGGCTTAGTTTTCCATAATAATGCAACTCCAGTGCCTCCTCATACTGCACTCCAGGATGAGATACATAACTGCTGACACAACCATTCCATTAATTTATTTTATTCTTTTCATCTGCCCTGGACTTTCCTAATTAGTGTTTACCCCTCCTCCTTCATATATTTGAAGGAAAATACAACAATCCCATATGACACTGTAATAATCGACAGTAATTACCAGCTTTACCAACTTAACGAACGGAACCAAATGAAGAAAACAATTTCTGAAAACTGCATTTTTGTAATATGCCTGGCTTTACCACTGCTTTCATTTAGCATAATAATTTTGGCATCAAATGGATCAAGTGTGACCACTATGGTTTCACAAAAGATTTTTTTTTTATCACAACTACTACCACAGAAAACCTACCCATTAGTCCTAAAGTGCATTTTGACACCTGTATGCTTCAAAGAGCATAGCAGTGCCTTCACATACACTTTCTAAAATAAGCCTGTGTACTTCATTTGAGAAGCTCCAATTTATGAGGGCTTCAGACCTTCAAGCCTTTGGAGTTGTGGCAAAGTTCTCAATGCCTTTCAAATTGCAGGACAAGATTTGGAGTAAGTAAAAATCAGATTCCTTCGCTGATGTAAATCAGTGACCATCAACTAAAGCAATGAAAAAACCTCCAAGACCAAAACCATAAATTAAGAAACCCATACGCTGACAGTTTAAAAATCTCAGTTTCTGTCCACCTAACTTTGTAGGACTTGATTCAGTACTACTGGAATAATTGTGGCAAATCAAAGGCAAGAAAAGAACCCAAAGGAGTTTCCCTTGCCTTTTCATCTTAATTTTGTTTTGCATTAAACAGCCCTTTGTACTCAAACCATTCTACTGTTGTCTTCCTCCAAGGTCATTCCCTCTCTGTCGCCATTCTTTCAGGTTTGATTAGTCCCTCTCTGCAAGTATAACTATGTCTACCCTACTGATGCTGCCAGCACAGCCACACCACTGACAAAAATCCCCTCTCCCTCAGACAAATTACACAGCAATGCCAGCAGAAATTCAGACTGTGCAACTACCTGAAGAAAATTAGATTGTAGTAGTATTTCATAACCCCCGGTAGCACATTAATAGTAGAAATGAAACCTAGAAAACACCTGTGGCTGCTGTGCAGACATCCAAAAATACTTCATACTCCTTCCTCTTCTCCTGCTCCACCATCCCAACACACACCACTCCTACCACTGAACCTACTTTGCACTTGGTTCCCTTTTTTCTCATTAGCCAGGATCAAAATTCCTACTGCAATCAGAGCAACAGGGAAAAAGGGGCACATGTTGTGCTGTGATACACAACTTCATTTGTATTTAGAGATGTAAAATTAGAGAAAGGGTGACATTCTTTTCCAAAACACACCTTCTTGTTTGCTTAGTGGCAACAGGATGCTGTGAAGCATAAGGGCAGACTAACTCCCACACAGTCATCAGACCCAGCTTCCAAGAACAGAATCTTTATGATGCATATAAAGAAACCACCATAACTACTCATTTGCTTATATCATGCTACTTTTTATCTCTCCTTGTAAGAAAATTCTTTATGTTTTCACATGGATTAAGAAACTTCAGATTTTATTTCCTACTGTTTGGTTCGTTTTCATTAGTTTGTCACAATAACTCTTTATGAAAACATATTAAAAGTTTAGATCAGACAAAGCAGATTATAACCTTTCTCTGTGAAGCCACCTCCTAGAACCCCGCTCCAAAGCAGCCAGGCTCTTGACAAGCTCCATGTCCCATTTACTAGGGAAACTTGTTCATGACCATGATCCCATCCTGAGAACACATCCCCTCCACTCTTCTCTCCTGAACGACAACTTTTACAAGAAAGCCTACATTCTGATTATTTTGCAATGTCAAAATGAAATTATAGACTTTACAAATGTGTCTCCCCCTACCTTTAAAGTTTCCTCATGATCTCCTATGTTCTCCCGTACAGAAACAACTGGCTGGGAAGTTTCTGCCACTACCTCACGCTGCCCTTCTCGCAGCTTTGGGGCTCGCTCTGTGAAATAAAGAATAAAATAAAGCAGTGTCTGGAGAGACTTCCTTTATGAAGGCTCCACTCCTCGAGAGAAATCATGTGGGGGAGTGGCCTGGCAGCTTCATCGCTTCCTCATCTGTGGCATGTCTGTCCCAGGGGAGCATTTCCTGAGGCTACTCATGACTCATTTGCAATGTTAGGATGACTTGCGATATTTTTCTGTTGAATAAAATCCCATGCGAGAGCTGGATGAGATTTCAGTACTTTTTGCCAACCTTACAATATGCTTGGAACAAAGCAAGAAAATCATATTTCCTGCGGCTATGCCTGAAACTTCAGTCTTAACGGAAAATGATGATTTTTAGCTTTCTTGCCCAGAAAGTGACATTCTAAATCTCATACTTTTCAAACGGAATTAAAAGGTTTTATTTTTCTCCTGCAATAAGTTGCCTGGAAACATCTTTCTGTTCAATATATTGATAAATACATTCAAAATCTGGAAAAGATCAGTCTTCCCACTTGTCATAAATGATCAAAAAAAATATATATATAATCTGCAATATAAAATATTACGCGTATTAGTGAAAAGGAAAAAACCACATATTTACACATGGCGAAACTTTTTTTGATGTGGGATTGAAAAAGAAAAAGGTGAAAAATCTAATACTTGATTGGAATCTATTATCAGCTGTGCCATCCTCCACATAACTCTGAGTTATGTTAGGCTTAATTTCCAATAAATGGGTCAGTACCCAGTTGTTTGTACTTAATCACATACATACTTTGCACTGCACAACCAGCATTAATTAGCAAACCCCGACACGTGCCCATAGTTAGAGAAACAGCCACACTGAGTCCTATGTATACATTCCCTGGGCACTGAGCCCACAAACCTGAAAAGCATTCACACACAAACAAATGAAAAAAGTCATTGAAAACTGGTCTGTAATCTTGTCATCTCTGACTTCTCTGAAACTCGTTGATAAAATTCCTTTATTTCTCAAAGGTATTGGGAAGAGTACTTTGCTGATGATGGTAAAGGGGTTTAAAGACCAGAATTGTTATGCAACAGTAATAGTAATATTAGTGATGGATAATACTTCTCCTATTCTAGTTCTAGTTCAAGTATGTTCTAGGGGAACATGTTAAAATAGAAAAACAAGAACACAGATTCTGAACAGCCTTCACAAAGAATAATTTCATAACCTTCACAAAGGATGATATTTTGCTTCAATATATTATTAAAGTTACAGCCCTGAGTGTACCTGAAACAACTGAAGAAGTATTTTATTTTTACAAGTTTCAACAACCTCAGGGATGTTCACCTAAAACTGTTTGCTAAGTGAGATAAAAATCTATTCATTAGACAACACAGGCACTTATATAAATATCTCTAATTATTTTCAGGTAGATCTGTGCCAGAGGTGCCAAGCTTTAGCAACAGCCCCAAAACCCAAAGGCAACCATAGCCCCTGGCAGAGACTTGAAAGAGTTTGTATGTTGGCAGCCTCTGCTGCTGGGGGCCTCTCCCTTGTTGGTTTGGGCAACCTGCCACAGGCAGGATGACAAAGCAGAAAGTGCTCTGTGCGTCACCTGCTTGCTCCCCATAAAATTCCATCCATTAACGGCAACTGCAATAACCCACAGTCCTGGTGAATGATCAATACTTTCCAAAAATGAATCAGCAGACACCTTTGTGCAGAGTGAGACTGCTAAAGAGAACCTGAACAATGGATCTGCTCTGGACAACCCTCACAGATGTAGTGGTGAGGATGACTCTCTCTGCCTGGTAAGTATCAGCATTACATCAACATATCTGAAGCAACTCAGAGCCACTGCAGGAAGGTCCAGTGAGGCTCCTGCCCTGCACTGCCACCCTCTTTGGGTTCTGTTAGTCCCAGTCTAGGAGGTGGTGGCTGTTAAGTCATACCTTCCCTATGACCCACCAAGTGCTCTTTGGCATGGGGTGAGTTGATCTAACAAACCAGAACTATCAAATGGAGACAAGTCTATTCTCTTCCACCACACTCTTTTTCTTCTTTGCTGTCTGCATACTTGGCACCACCTCGGGCAGACATCAGACCCTTGCATGAGCTTTATCAACTCACTAACCTAGGAGAAAACTAACCCAGCAGAAGAAAAGTTGTGGACAGTTTCCCATCAGTCTAACAAGCCCAGCCAGCTCAGGGAACGATCCCCTGAGCACCACAGCTGGTACCAGGCTGAAGGAATACCTGTACAGGCCCACAGGGAGGAAGAGAAGGCAGCAACATTCCTCTTGCTGGTAACAGCAAAACTGCCAGTTTTGCTCAGCAGCTTGTTAAACCAGAAAAAAAACCCACCTTTTAAGCCTTGCTTCTTGAGCACAGGAAAAAAAATACAGTGAAACAACTATGGTATTTTTCATCTATATCCTTCCTTATTGGGACTGAGCTTCCTCACAAACCAAAGTCCTCCCTGGCACCAAGGCCTCTGAACTTTTGACTGTTGGTTGTGTAATTTCTGGCTGGGGTGAAAAAAAGGCACAATTGGTTTCAGAAGTCCTTGATCAGGTGGGAACAGCACCAGCCCAACACAACAGCCCAGACCAGCTTCATAAGCAGAACTGCTCCAGGATAACAATCACCTTACTCTGCAAAGGTGATCCAGGGATCCCACTGGTTGCCCAGGCAGGACATGGGCACCCACAGAAAGCACTTGCCCTCCAGCTACTCACTCTGAAGGTCTGGAAGTGGCACTTCAAGGAAAAAGTCTTCTCTGATTTAGACAGATTTTCTGTATCACACAGAAGAACATTATCAACAAGAATGAACTTCACATTTTTGACAAACTGTAATTTTAAAAATAGTTGTCTCTACTCCAGGAGTTCAGAAGATGCCTCTGAATTTGTCATGTTTCTGAAAAAGCATGTAACTTGCTTTACAGCCCTATCTTCAAGCATCTGGGAAGTGCAGGCTAATTCACATGGCAGTGTTTACCTTATGTCCAAGTGAACTATTTAGGTGGAGAAAATTTCAGTTTTTTGTTCTTCTAGATTTGCTCATTTCTACACTATCCTCACAGGTCACTACCTCCTCTATTGCACAAACTCAGACATTTGGTAGTGACGGCAGCAGAGCCATTACATCAGTCAGATTACAAGGAGAAAAAAAACCAGGCCTTTAAAATACACATCTCCAGCCTGGAACATATCACAAATGCACACTGAGAGGCTGCCTTGCAATCAGCTGAACTGACAAAACTGAGGGGAAATGGAAGCCTGGGATTTTGCTGGCATGGCGTCATTTGCTTTACCTATTAAACTGTCTCTGTCTCAACCATGAGTTTTCTCACTTTCACTCTTCCTATTCTCTCCCCACCCCACCAGGGAGGAGTGAATGTGCAGCTGTGTAGGGCTGAGCTGCTAGCTGGGCTTTCAAGTCCAAAACCCATCAAGCTGCAAGACAGACAAGCAAAAGAGTAAAGTGCATTGTCCTAAGAAATTGCAAGTTCTCCAAACTTTGTTATTGCTTATATTTATCCAGCGTGTGTATATTTATCCTGCGAAGTCCTTTAGTTTCAATTATATTCTTGTTAATGCGCTTTTCATATCTAAGAGCTTAAAACTTCTTCCATTTAAATAAAGGACAGCTTGAATGGCATCAACATCAAGGCATAATGTGGAATAACTGAACCTTGCAACTAGTTGAAGCAAGGGCTCTACTTTGTCACAGGTTTCTGTTAGCAGAGTCCTGACTGTAGTACACAGTATTACTCCGAAACACCTATCTCCTTCATGGAAACATAAATTATTTTTTTTTACCGCAACTATTTGAGTATAAAAGGCATTTAAGGTAAATTCCATAAGTGACAAAACATGTAGATACAAACTTTCTTCTGGGAACTTTCCAACCTAAGTGCTGAGTTCTCTAAGCCAGAGTAGGAAAAAACCCTCATCATTCTCGGCCAAATACAGATAATACACAAAAAAGGCAGAAACCAGCAGAAAGTTCCACAGCACAGTATTCTCAAAGGACAATAAAAATCTACTGACAACTGTTAATCTAAACTCTACATA
This sequence comes from Climacteris rufus, assembly GCA_013398175.1. Lineage (NCBI taxonomy): Eukaryota > Metazoa > Chordata > Aves > Passeriformes > Climacteridae > Climacteris > Climacteris rufus. Next base: position 448,601 of record VZRZ01000683.1, read on the forward strand.
GCAGAACAGGAATTACAAAACCAAGACAAACCAAAGAAGAAATACTGACAGAGGAATGACAAATGTCACATCAAATGAAAGACAAACTTTCAAGTGACATACACCTGAGGGCCTGATTCAAAGCTCTCCATACACAGTGGAAAAGTTCCCACTCGAATGAAGGCATTAAGTGACAAAATTCACCTCTGTCAGCTTAATTTTCCAATGAATATCTGGGGACTGACTCAGCAACATCCTTCAATTTGCCTTCCACTCAAGATAGGTCAGCACTGTGTCTGGAGGGCTTCAATCCACCACCTTTGCATCCAAGAAGAACCTAGGGCAAGAAACTCAACACTAAAACACCCCCTTCTCTAGCAATCAGCCACTCAAGCTTATAACCTGTCACATGCTGTTCGTCTGAAAAAAGAGGGTTCTAAACCCAGTCTCAGTTTCTAGTTCCTAGCAAAATAAGTAATTCCTACATCCAGGCATTTGTTTGCCTTTTGCTTTTCTAAGTCTTCATGCAGCTACCACAAAGTCCAACAGTTACACAAAAAAGTATTTTAGTTTACTAATTTCAACAGGGACATCACTGTACTCCTTGGTTTGTTTTGACAAGTCCTACAAGACTGTTCTTGTTCTGTTTATGTTTCTGCCGTAATAATTATGGAACTTCAAATCCCACCCCAAGAGGACCTGGGCTTTCTCACAGACTTTCCTAGTAGTGGTCTCACCACCAACATCCTCAACAGTATCAGTCAGTGGGTACTTGCCCTTGGAAGTCTTCAGCCATTCCTCATTTCTTATGTAATTGTTTACAGTAAACCATAGAGGAATTAGCCAGGTTGCTCTAATTAGCACTAATAGGGATGTTTTCTGTGAGCATAACACCACATGCTGACCTCAAGTATTTCTACATCTACAATACAGACTCTGCTGGCTTTCACAGAACAAGCTGTAGAAATTTAACAGAAGTAAATTTCAGATTATTTCTTCCTCAGTAAAAAGGCAGACAATTTGAAATTAATTATGTATCTCTGACCACTTTCGTCTTCCATTTTATTTTACTGTGAACTAAGTTAGGTTATGAAAAACTTAATATAAAATGTCTCTGCCTCTGCAACTGTGGTAAAAGCTACAATATCTCATATAATAATTTACATGCAATCTTTATGGAAAGTATCATTTTACAACACCAGTAACATAGATTTTTGTCTATTTCCTTCAAAAGTCACTGTTGGTTTTGGAGTTACCCATATTAGGATAATGCTTTGTCTAATCCAAATCCAAACAAAAGAAGCTGATTTCTGATACGACTATCTGTAGGTGTATCACACTCCCAGTGCCATCCATAGTGGCTCACCCTTTTTTTGGGATGACCTGAAAAAGCTGAGCTTCCTGACTTTTCTTCTGGAAATTCCTGTGGCCAACACAAACCTGTACGTCCCACAAACTGTGATTAATACTCTCATGCCATGCCACCTTTTTTTTTTTTCCTGGTCAGTAAATAAACAACTCTCTGACAGGAGGAGGAAGCACCACCAGCCACACTTGAGTAAGTGTGGCACCTGAGGCCAGAGAAGCAACACAGTACTCAGCAGGGATGGAACAGGATCTCCTGGTGCTGGTGCCATTCATTAGTCCCTACTGCCATTGGCCTTTATTGTCTCTACCACAACTAAAGCCATTTATTCACCCCCACACATCTCTTTGTAATCAGGCTTGCATTTGAGTCACAGAGAACATAAAAAATGGTGGAAAACAGCTCACACACATCCAGGGGTTTTTTTTTTCAAACAAGCCAGTATTAAAATTGAACATGGTTAAAGGAAAACAAGCTTTTTGCAGGTAATCTCCCAAAAAGGGCGTGAAGTTTAAGGAAGGTACTGCACTGGGAAAGTACTTGGCTCAAAAACCTGTCATTAATTTTTTCTCTGTAAGTGGAGCTTTTTTAAGAGGTGGGGGAAGCCACTTCTTTTAATGCAAAGTGATCAAAGTTTCTTGTCTTCGGAAAACAAAAGGACTTGGGCAGGACAACTGAATCCTGCTCATAGCAACTCAGCAAACAGTGACACAGCATTTCCACGAGGTGAGGGGAGCAGCACAGCCTAACAGATGAGTGGAAAACAACAAGAACATTACACCTGTGAGCCAGAACTGCCGAGAAGTGCTGGGTTTGTATCAGGCTGGGCAAGCAGCAGAGGAGATAAGGAAGTTAAGAGTTTCCTTCCCACCATGCTGGGGATGTAATGCCAGAACACAGGTGAGGTGACTGTGTCACACAGCACTTTCTTCCCTGAGCATCTGACTCAACAAGCAAAACAGGCAACTTTGCTAGAACAGAAAATAAAATGAGATGGTATCACACTTGGTAAAACCAGTTCATTAGCAGATTCTTACGAAAAGCTAGGACTGCACTAGACTAAGCCACTGCTATTTTCTATGGAAATAAAAGTATTTGCATGCTTTACTTACTTCCTCCCTTTGCATCTGTATCTCTTTTATGCAAATGACAGTGCTGGGTCAGATGGGGTTCTAACAGCCAAAAATTACAGGGGGACACACAATTTCACAGGGTTTACCATAAATGAATCCCACTACTCAATAGTACAAGGCACAAAGAGTACACATAGGAAAGGCAATATGCTAAGGAAAACAAGAGCTGTGAACTTTTTAAGAAGAAAAACAGGAGGTAAAACCAAACTGAAGATAAGGAAAAAGAGAAGGCATCAGGTATAACCAGGTATGTTCAGGGATGTTTCTCTGAGGAAAATCTACAATGTGACATCACATTCAAAACAGGAGATTACTGAAGAGTATGAATGAAGAAAAAAATGAACAAGCAATGGAAAAAAAATTACAGGAAATACATGACTTGAGCTATAAACTGGAAGGCAATTACATTACAACATGCAGATACCAAAAAACAGATATCAAAAACAGGAGAGGTGTTGAAGATAAAACATTGTCAGGACATAACAGTGGTAGAGAAAAAGGAGAATAAGTTACCAATTCAGTATACTAAATAAGCCACAGTGCACAATTTCATCTGGTATTTGGTTTGTTTTCTACAAGCACAATCAAAACAATAACAAGACACCCTAACAAAGGGTGTTCGAGATGGGCTTAATGGAGGAACAACCTGCAGACAGGAACAAGCTGTGGAGTTTTATCTCCAAAGCTTTGAAAACTGAGAAACCAGAAAATAGGACTGAAAAAAGGAGATGAACACCATCCACTGTTGAGGGCCAAGCACCATTTCTGTTCACAGCAGAAATCAAGGGGATGGCATAATTATTAACAAGGGTAGAGGAAAAATATGGGCAACCACTAAGCCACCTCCAGGATTTGAGTCCACTCTACTTTTCTGCACAAAGAGTGCTATGACACATCTGTTATTGTCACCTGAGCAGCTCACATGTAAATTATATGGTCAACACATTTCCAGGAAATACTGCAAAAGTAAAAATATTTGGGGCCTCATTACTCAGACATTCACCACATGTTTACGTCAAGGCAACTTAATCACCATTGGTGTTTGCACTGCAGCACACAACTAGGACCACCAAAGTGGATCCTCTGTTACTCCACCTCACAGTTATGCTGCATTCAGAGGCTCTCATGTTAATGCTAAAAATGAGGAACAATTATTTTAACACTACTTTATTACTTCACTTCGTAGAATCCACCCCAAATTTCATTCCCAGTCTACTTTCCAGGCCCACCAGTGAGCGTGTGCTGTGTTCTGAGTGCCCAGTCCTGCAAGAAGCTGAGCAACTCCAACTTACATCAAACTGAACTAAAACAGAGTCACTCATTCAGCTACGACTGTCTGGTATAAAAAAAAAGCACAGCAACTGATGTTATAATAAGGCAGAGTCCCACAGAAACAAACAATAAAGTTTATAAAGTAAAAACTGCAATCCAGGCTATCTTAATTCTGAGATGTGTAAGTTTAGCCACTTATTGTAGAGGTTTGAATTTTATCCTTAATCCTTTCTGCAGTAAAATGCCTGCTTATAATACAGAAAATTAAATAAGTGTGGAGATAAATAAACAAAAAAAAAATCAGGAAAAGCACTCTCTTCTGAATTACTTCCAATTTTCATACCTTTGCACTCACAAAACGTCACAAATACTGCACATGCAAAACACAATTGTTGAAGTAAACTAAATGCTATTTGAAGATTGAGAACAACCTTTTTGAAAGCACAAGCTAAGGACAAGAGAATGTATTTAAGAGCTGTGTTATGCAAATTATATATAAGCACCTTACCACAACATCTTTACTTTTTCCTGTGCTAGGCACCATTTTTATTTGCTCATTGCCAGCTTGCTACTGTTTATTTTTTAAACATCTTTAGATCTTACAATGGATTAATAACTGAATTTTTTATTGCCAATGACAAAAAGATGGAAGGGTTGGAAAAAATCCAGAGACCAAATAAAAAATTTTTACAGCTATCAACAGCCCAATTTCTTCCTCCTACTACACACAGAAGTTTAAATACACTTTGTCCAAGGGATGCATGTAGATATTAAAACAATCCTACTGCCTGGTATGACTAACTATAGAAAGGGTTAATTTTAGATTGTTTGTGGTTTAGAGTCAGTTAAACAATGAGTAATTAGCCTATTTGAATTATGTTTCTGTTTTAAAGTAAATTACGTATCTCTACTCACATTTCTGTAATTTTTGTGGTTTTTGTTTTAATCTTCTATTTAAGCTCTTCAACAGCACCCACAACTCCCATCACCTCTTGTCCTTGCTGGACATTAAAAACTTCCATGTGTTCCTTTGGGAAATGGACTCTTAGTTTCAGATAATAATAAACTCATATGCAACTATCCCAGAAGCAAAGTTGCCTTGATGCAGAAATATCCACCTTGACATCACAGTTTAAACCAACCTTTCTGGAGAATTACTTTAAGATGCTGCCAGAGTTGTAGAATAGGCAACAGGGAGTAGTAACCTCTTAAATTGAAAAAACCAAAGATACAGCAGAGCATATAAACCAAAGCCCAAACAATATGTTCTTTTAAGTCATTTAGCCTAAATGAGTCACTTCACAAGGATGAAAAAGCTCGTTAAGATGCAGGTTTCATTTCTGAGTTTATGCCAGCAGATATATTGTTGGCCAGAGGAACCAGGTTTGGGTATAACTCCATAGAAGCTCACTCTGCCCCAGACTGTGCTACCACACCTGCACACTTTCAGAATCTGATTTAAAATTAAATTAGCTACTTCTAAATCATTACATGGTAGCGACAGCATTAGGTAATGGGACTGGTGTCAGGTCACAGTGCTGTCCTTGAAGTACAAGGACAACTGGACTCTCTAGACAGTAGTTTGAGAGTTTTCTTTTTTCTTTTTTCCCCAGTCCTTCCTCTTAGGATCAAGGAACATCCAGTGTTCCCAATGCCAGGCTTTTGACTCAGACTGGAAGATTTTCTGTTGGTCTAATTGAAAGATACCAAGCAATATGGAGCCATAACAATAAGCCCATTTCAAGAGTTTTAACGATTATAAACCTCATCCTTGTATTTGCCAGCTCCTGCTGTGCCTTATGCAAATTCTTAGTGCACAGGCATCTTTGTTTTTCGTTTGCCAAGGCTCTGACAATTTCCATCCTGCGTAATAAGACTTCAAATACTATACAATACCTTAAAGCTCCCAAGGTGGTTTTGCGTCAATTTTCTCAAATTATTGCATAATACAAAAACATCTTTAAAACCAGTCCCCCTTCCCAAGGATTTGGTAGAGCCAAAACCACTCCTAACATGCTCGATGAAGTACTACATCCTAAGAGTGCCTTTTCATTTAGGCAGAGCTGCTGTTCAGCGCCAGCTGTAAGCACAGGTTCGTTTTCAGGTGTTCATTACTTCAAGCCCATTATTTATCTTTCATCAAGTTTTATAGACCCCATGAGAGCACAGTTAATACTGTGCCCCAGGAGGATCTCAGGATGAAGCTCTGACTCTGATGAGGTACCAAGCAGACAGCTCAAACACAAATTTCACCACTCTGTTGTGAGAAGATGCCTCAATCCCAACAGACACAAATCACCTCCATGGACCAGAGGGTCATTCAACCCCCATCTAACTCCGAGTGCTGTTCCCCCCTCAGCACAGGTGTCCTTCAGGCCGCTCTGTGGTGCTCCCACAGCCAGCATCTCCCTGCGCTCCCGTGAGCGGGACGGCGCGCCCGGCCTGCCCCGCAGAGCCCCCGAGCACAGAGCCAGGCGGGCGGCCGAGGCTGCGCTGGGCAAAGGGAGCAGCACCCGCGGGGTCCCACGGCCAGCCTGCTGAAGGCACAGCGAAGCTGTTCCGCAGCGCGGTACCCCCGGCCAGCAGCAAGGCACGGGGCCCCAACTCTGCCTTCCCGGGTGTTTTACCGGGGAACCGGAGCCGGTCC
>VZRZ01000683.1:455296-465795 GCA_013398175.1 Climacteris rufus
GCCCGACCCAGCCCGCGGCTGCCGCGGCCCCTGGGGCGCCCGGCCGGGCCCGGGCCGAGGGCTCCGCGGGGAGTCCTCCCTCCTGCGGACTGCGGGGCGCTGGCGGTACAGAGGCGTTCAGGAGCTGTTCCGGGAGTGTTTTCTCCTCACAGTTAATGGTTCGTGCTAAGAAATATATAGAGGGAAAAGACACTGGTTCAATTTCTTCCCTCTCGCAGTGGGCTGATCACCCACCAAAGCCGTTCTAGCACTTCCTTCCACAAGCGGACAGGGGAGAGAAAATGTAACAGAGGGTTCATGGGTTCAGATAAGGCCCGGGAGAGATCACTCACCAAATACCGTCGTTGGCAAAACAGACTCTAATTGGGTCTATTACTTGAATCTATTACTAACAAAATCAGAGCAGGATAATGAGAAGTAAAATAAATCTTAAAAACACCTTCCCCCCAGCCTTTCCAGCTCTGCCTCCTTTCCCCCAGCAGCACAAGGAGACGGGGAATGGTGGTGACGGTCAGTGCATCCCAGGTTGTTTCTGCCACTGCTCAGGGGGAGGAGTCCTTCCCCTGCTCCAGCATGGGGTCCTTCCCACTGGAAACAGCTCTCCATAAACTTCTCCAATGTGAGTCCATCCCGTGGGCAACAGTTCTGCATGAACTGCTGCAACGTGGATCACTCTTCGCCGGGGTGCAGTCCTGCAGGAACAGACTGCTCCCATGTGGGTCCTCCACAGAATCACAGGTCCTACCGAAAAGCCTGCTCCAGCATGGGTTTCTCTCTCCACAGGTCTGCGGGTTCCTGCCCGGAGCCTGCTCCAGCAGGGGTTTTCCAGGGGTTCACAGCCCTGTCTGGGGCACCTGATCTGGCGTGGTCCCTCCAGGGGCTGTGGGTGGCTCTCCATGGACTTCAGGGGCACAGCTGCTTCACCATGGTCCGCACAAGGGCTGCAGGGGAGTCTCAGTTCCTGCACCTGGGGCACCTCCTCCCCCTCCTTCTGCATTGATCTTGGTGTCTGCAGAGCTGTTCCTCTCACATCTTCTCACTCCACTCTTCTCTGTGCAATAACTTTTCTTCCTTCCTGAATGTATTATCACTGAGTCTTTACTGTCACTCCTGATTGGCTCAGCTTTGGCCATCTTTGCAGCACATCCGTCCTGCAGCCATCTGACATTGGCTCTGCCAGACATGGGGGGCAGCTTCTGGCAGCTTCTCGCAGAGGCCACCCCTGAAACCCGCCCCACTACCAAAACGTGGCCACACAAACCCAACACAACTCTTCACGTGGCAAGAAGTGTGTGACTTGTTACATCGAACATGGCAATTTATCAGATCAGTATTCTCTCTTACAGCAAACACTGACACTCCTTCGAAAGGTTTTAACAAGATGCAACACAAATTATTGATAATTTTGTTGGATGGGTCTTCTTTTCAGTCGCAACAATTGAGTGCTGGGCTCTGTGGCTGAGCGAGCTGAAGGATGCTGTGGTGCTGTGATGCAATGAAATGCATGCTGTAGACCGAGGAGCTCAGTCTTAGTGACCATTGGGTTGCTCTGTTGCCCTGCATTTTATATGTAAAATGTAAATGTCACGTCTATTTCAGTACTCTGCCTCAAAAGTAATAATGAGTGACAACAAAGGATCAAAAGAAAGGGAAAAAAGAGAACAGGATAATAACTTTGAGTCTTGATGTTTAAGAGGCATTGCCTCCTCGTCCCCAGCTTTTTTTACACAGAGGACTTCAGCAATGCCTATTTGTATTCCTATATTATTTCTTTTCCCTGCAGTGATATCTCCAGTGTCAGCTGGGGTTTCAAACACAGGGAAAAATACAACTGCACCTAAGACTGTTAAAGTGGAAAAAAGTCTCTGAACTTCTGAGAATGACCACTATGTTTTTAGGAATTATGTTTTCAATATAGCTACCTATAACAGCAAAAATTATTATGATACTGAGTATAATAATTGTTGCATGTATTCAGGGATTATTATGGCTTCAGAAATACAGTTATTAAAATAATTTGCTGAACAAGCTTTGGGAAGGAACTCTATTCCACCAAACCCCATCTCAATTTTTTCATTAAATAAGGACTACCAGCTGGCAATTCAGCCAAACTGAGAAAAATCGAATTAAAAAAAAAAAACACCTTGGAGTACTGTTACTCATTCACAGTGTTTCATTTTGTTTATTCTTTTGCAATTATCTTCTAATCACATTTCCTTTAATTAAGAAAATGGCCTTACACTGCTGTGGTGAAGATCCACAGAAGCAATGGAAAAAATGAAGTTCTACACTTCAGATATTTCGTAAGTTTGAAAATCAGTGCATCCACAAATCAAAATTATCCAGGGTCACTTGTAATCAAGGAATCTCACTTAGAAGAGAATCTTGGTGCTGCACCCAAAAACTAGCATGCATTTACACATTCTTTACCCTGCTCCTACGAATCAGTTGCTTCTTCCTACACTGTTACTGGCCCACACCACCTCTTACACCAGTTGTTACAACCTCCTCACAAACACTACCTTCAGGCCATTCAAAGTACAGCTGGAGAATTTATCTTCTTTAACTCTTATTTTAGCCAGACTACTTCTGATCTTGGCCTCTTAAAAGATAACTTCTCTGGTTTTTTCTACAGGCTTCATGCTTTCTCCTGAATCACAGGTTGAGATCGACTCCAAGCTCCTTTTTTGATTTACTCTTATTATCTTATCAGATTATCCTCCCTCCAGGTTTACCTACTGCACTATGTGCTTCTCCACAGAGGTCTTTTGTTTGCTCTCATGATGTTCCCTACGTTAAATCTTTTTTTCTGGACGGATCCAAAAAATATCTGCCCTTTATCTATTTAAATTTTGCCTAGAAATTACACTTTTTATGAGGCTTAAGAAAAGCTGAGTACACTAATTTAGCTTTTAATTTATTCTTAGTTAACTGAACTGCGCACATCCAGTGTTGGACCCCTGTAATATATGCAAAATAGGATGACAAGGATGGAAAGCAGAAGCAAGAGAATGGGAAAAAAGCAGTGTATTCCAGTCATGAATAATATGCTCTGATGCCTTGTCCATATGTTGCAAACATTTTTGTCAGTCTTTGCCTTTCACTATTTAGACTCTTTGGTAGAGAGACTGTATCTTCCTCTCTGTTTAGAGAACACTTGATGTTTCAATTTCTACTGCTGTCATCCTCATAAATAATCTTCATGCTGTCGTTTTCCAGTAGTAAGGACACACACGGGAGAGCAGTCTTCAGGATCATACAGCTGAAAGACATCCTGGATCCTGTGGTGTCTCCCTGACACTGGCACCAACTCAAACCCCTCTTGAAGGTCAGAGGTGAGTCTGTGTACTGAAGTCACTGGGAGACTGAAACCCTACTTCAGTTTGGTACCAAAGCACAGATTTAAATCTGCTTTGGGTGGAGCCAAGCAAGGGGCACTGGGCAGAAACTGAGGCACAAGAAGTTCCACCTGAACATGAGGAATAATTTCTTTACTATGTGAGTGACCAGCACTGGCTCAGGTTGTCCAGGGAAGTTGTGGAGTCTCCCTCACTGGAGATATCCAAGAACTGTCTGGACACCATCCTGTGCCATGTGCTCCAGGATGAAGATATTCCAGAACTGTCTGGACACCATCCTGTGCCATGTGCTCCAGGATGAAGATATTCCAGAACTGTCTGGACACCATCCTGTGCCATGTGCTCCAGGATGAAGATATTCCAGAACTGCTTGGACACCATCCTGTGCCGTGTGCTCCAGGATGACTGCATAAGCTACCAGTGTTAGTATTAAGAGATCAGCTGTGATAAATTTAATTAATGTGTAAAAAGTCCATAAAATATTCAATAGACTAATAAAAATAGTAATTATATTGAGATATTAACTGATTATGTTCTTATAAGACAAAATGTAAGGTGTTTTACTGTCTTGAAATCTCATGAAGAAATGTGCTGGTTTTGGCTGGGTAGAGTTAATTTTCTTCACAGTGGCTAGTATGGGGCCATGTTCTGGGTATTTTATAGTGAATTTATTTGGTGCATGATTGCTGCTGAAGAACTCTGGGACAGAACTACAATTATCTAAATGGTGCATCAATGGGACCAGTCTCTCTGTCATTTCTGAGATAATTGATTTCCAGTTCCCTGTTGACTATTATAACAGTGATCATTAAAATAATATTAGAATTTCTATTTTCACAAAGATTTATATATATTCCTCCTGTATATTAACTGGAAGGAAGGCTGTTCCAATAAATGAAGAGCCCACAGTGCCACTTTCTTTAAAAGTATGGAATCCTTGGTGCTGAACACAAAATCACTTGAATATTAGCATTATTAAAGCTGACACACTCCTTGCATTTTCAGAATATTAATGTAATTGAAATACCACAAGTCATTTTTGCAAGCTTAGATTCATTATCTTGCCTTAGATCGGCACCTCAAAATTTGGCCTCTTGTATAAGCTCTGGATCTAAGTTCCTTCTGCAGCCAACAGAGAAAGACAGGAATTTACAACTCATCCTTCAGAAGACAGGCACTTCTAAAAAGTGACCCTATCTCTAGTCCTTAAGTCTGGTCAAATTCAAGAGAAAAGAATTTCAGCTTTCATGTTTTACTTGACAGAAGACATCTATGTCTCTGCCTACACTGCAAATGCTGCAGTGTCAGTCAGGGTGTCAGTGACAGTTCAGGGGCATTGCTAGGATCCTCCCTATGTGACAGATTCTAGGAGAACAGTTTTATTTTCATCATGCTGCTGACAGAATGGTAAGGTACACAGGCCTTTGAATCAGTGCACTTTAGGGTCCCGTATCTACAGGAAGGAAACTACAAATGCTGACAAACGCCACAGCCTCTGGAAACCTCTGATACGTCTAGGAAAGTCCTGAATTCCTCCATGCATGCTGGTTTGGGCTGAAATTAAGTTAATTTTCTGCCTTGTAGCTGGCACAGTGCTGTGTTTTGGATTTAGTATGCAAATAATGTTGATAATATATTGATATTTTAGTTGTTGCTAAGTAGTGTTTGCTCTAAATCAGGGACTTTTTGGTTTCCCAAGCTGTGCTGATGAACAGGGGCACAAGAACCTGGGCCAAGCACATCGCCAGGACAGCTGACCCGACCTTGTCAAAGGGATAATCCATACCATAGAACCTTATGTGTAGGAAATAAACTAAGGGGAGTTGTCCAGCAGCTGCTGATGACTTGACTCAGGGTCAAGTTGGGCATTGGTCATGAGGTGGTGAACAACTGTGTTGTCCATCACTTGTTCCTATTGAGTTTTATTCCTCTCTCTCATTTTTGTTATTACTATTACTCATAGTATTTTATTTTAGTCATTAAATTGTTCTTATCTCAATCCATAAGGTTTACTTTTCTGTTCAGATTCTCCTCCCTGCTGAGGTGAGTGGGTTAGAGCAAGCAACTGTGTGGTGCTTGCTGGCTGGGGATAAACCATGGCACCTGCCAAGCAAAATGAAGTGATCAAACCTACTACACTTGTGCAACTCAACCACACAGACACAATGTGAAAACATTGGCTTTATGAAAGTCGATTTTCATGAAACAAAGAAAAACTTAGTTCTGTAGCCCACCAGAGCCCCTCCTCTGTAACTCCACTATGTCAGTGCTGACAGCCTCAGGGCTTTCATAATTGTAATTTTGTCATCAGAACTGGACTGGGCAAAAGTCCACATTTCCTCACTTCCCATCTTCATCTGACCTGCATTCTGCCCTCCCTTGGCAGTACCCAAACCAGAGCTGCAATGGAACCCAGCCTCCCCACCCCTGGGAGATGTAGGGTTTCACTGCATAGCCATTAAGCAGCTGCTTGTCCTCTTGCACAGTAGAATTAAATAAGACATCTTTCACCACACTTGTGCTACTGAGAAATTTCAATCCCACGTGTAGCTGGTAATAGGGAGAAAATCCAAAGCATAACTGTAGAATGCAGCTGAATGCTGATGATATCAAACAGACTGATGTGAATGACACTTGCAAAGGTGTAATAAATTTAGTTATGAAAAATTAAATTAAAATTTTACCAGAGCTACTTAGCTTTTCCGTTTTATATTTTATATTACTTGTCACAAGGTTTGAAAAAGCTAAATGACTTCAACCTTTGCTATTTAAAATGAGCATTGATTTTTTTTCTCCTGTGTTTCGAAAAGAGCTAAAACCAATGCAAATCGCTTTAATCCAGGAAGTTATAATGGCACAGTTGCAAGGCAAGCTCCTCTCAGATTGCATCTCAAAACTGTGCCATTGCTTTTTTGAAAACAAAGCAGAGGAGATGTTATAGTTTCACCTCCACCTGTTGCTGTATTACTCATGGACAAGTTAGAGGCTTCTGCTGAAATCTCTTCTAGTCCTTCAAGTGGTTCTGTCTTGCATGTGTACTTTGAAGTTCTCGTTGCTGGTGTGGAATGTCTATACTTGATGTTTTAGACATGTCTTAACATATGAATTACCTGATTACAAGTCAGTTCTGTTCCAGCTACATTTCAAAGGGATTGCTGCCAGCCACATTTAACCCCACTGGGCTGAGATTAACTAGCACAGCCAAACTTCAAGCAGAATCTTTGGATCTATTTACTTGACTACCCATTCCACTGGTGAAAACAGTTGGCTTCTCTTTTCTCTAAAGGAACAGGACTTAGGCATTCACGTACAGCCTATCTATCTTAGCTCTCCCGGGAACTTTTGAAACATTGGTCAATTTTCATCAAATTTACTTACACAATATGTTACAACATACTACATTTTTGTGCATCCTGTGAAGGAAAGGCAGTTGAGCAGCAGTGAGGAAAAGGCTCAAAAATTAGTTCAGCTCTCCTTAGGGATTGCACACAGAACCTTGGTCTCCAGAAGCCTTCAGGAAATGGTTTCACTTGTCATTTCTTAGCTCTGGTACTCTTACCTCTCCTGCTTTCCCAGCATCTAAGCCATTCACAGTTCAGCTCAAGGTAGGAAAATAATATTGCTACCGATTCAGCAGATGGGGAATTGAGGCACAATATTTTTAAAATTCAGACTTTCACGGGTATTTATGCACCTCTCAATTGAAATCTGATGGCTTGGATTTACAGTAATTTGCCCAAGGTCATACAAGAAGCACCCAGTAGACCTGGGAATTGTATCCAAGCTTGCACCTTGCTCTTTGGACCATACTTTCTAAATGGGATGTAGTAATTTCAGAATTGCTCCTGCCCAGCCCCCTCTTTGGCTGGATACCAGTCTGCTGTGAATAAACACATCCTTTGGTCCTCATGGTGGGGGTATCAAAGCTGGCTGCTCTGACAGCAGTGCCTCTCAGGTGCACTGTCAGAGTGCAGAGCCTGTACTTGACTCCCCTTCAGAGCTCTGGGATCACACAGCACGGAGGCCACCCAGTTCCTTCCAAGTGTAGCAGAAATGTTACTGTTAAAGGGGCAATACTAAGAGGAAGGCATGCATAAGTTGCTAAAGAATTTTTCAACACAGTGAGCTACTGATCCTTAGAAAAATAAAAATATCTTGAACTCATTTAATTCCAGCTGGTCTCATCCCACTCTGTCTTGGTTAATTACCTGTAGATAATTTCTTCTAGATTTCCACATTCAATCTTTTTCATATAGCACTGCTTAGCTCTGTAGCAGCTTCAAGTATCTTTTATTCAGGATTGTCTAATATAACTAAGAACTCTTTAATCTACAAAGTCAAGAAAAAAAAAGATAATGAGCATTAGAAAGGTCACTATTAAGAATGAATATAAATTTCTGGAGCATCATGGAGTTCATAGTTTGATAACAGACCTATTACCATTCTGTTACACTAAGAATTTCACAGTTCTGAGTTTCTTCTAACTCTGGAGAATGTTAGATGAACAACCCACCCACCCTACATCCCGTGCTATTTTTACAAAAATCATAATTTCTTATTTCAAACATATTTTTCCAAATGACAGAGTCCATAGAAAAAGTAAAGCACATTCTGGAACAAGTTGATACATCTTTTCTGGTTTAAAGAAGCATATTTGCTCACCTTAGCTAACACCTACCAAATGGAATAGAAGAGATCTGAAGATTTTGATTTCCTTACTGAAAATTTCAGACACAAAATGAGAGCCTCAGGAAATAGATCACAACCTCACGAAACATGGAGCTTGAGAATATACTTAGCATAGGAATACAATAACAAACCAAGAAGACTGAGTGATAAATGTGTGACAGAAATTGTTACTAATGGAGGAACACAAAATACATAGTATGTAAATGGAATGCTGGTTTGGATTCCCTGGCTCCAGCTGCCTGACAAGTTTAACCACTGAGTGCTCTTCTGTCACCAGTAACAGTGAACACTTGTTCCTACTATGCTGTCCTAAGGAAAAGTGCCGAGTAAAAGTGGATAAGCAGTTTTTCCATCAACACAACATTGATAAATACCAGTAAAAAATACTATAGAAGAAACAATATTTTCGCTTCAAGTTTGAAAAAAAAAATGCGGAAGAAAAATTTGAGGGCTGTGTTTTCAAGGAGATCCAAAATACTCACTAGTGGCTCAAGAAAAGGACATTGTCTGCTCTGTGCCCCGAAAATCCTGCACACTGGTCAGCATTCATCTTTCTACTCACTTGTGAAATTCTGGGCTGACATGACAGAATCCACCCAAAGATCTCAAGAAGGCACAGGAAGATTAATCGTGTATTGTCATGGTACTGTGCTTACTGAACACAAGCATCCCCTAACATCCCAAACTTAGTGAATGTTCTTGCATTACTTGACATCTTATGGGTTTTTTTAAAAAAATGACTAATTACTGCTCACAGTACTGATGAAGCAGGATTAAGCTGCATATAGCATTTGCAGTAAAAACCTGTGGCCATGCAAAATTCTTCTCACTTGATGTTTCAGTTCAAACTCAAAATAATGCTAATACATGGACATTTTCAGTGGATTTAAATCTTTATGATATATCAAAACACATGAAACTAATGCTGTTATGTGAAACCATGTGGAAATGTGTAAGGTTTATTGAGTTCTGCTTTGTTTAAATCCTGATACCAGAAGAAATCTAGGAGAGGAGTGTACTCTATTTATCAGGTATTAACCAGAAGAAGATGCTGACAGAGGCCATTGCAAAACATGAGTTTCATACTGGTTTAGTTAAAATACTTAAGACCCTCAAATAATGAAGAATAACTACAGGTTATTAAGAATTGCACAAAATAAAAATATTCTTATTATCTCCATTGTGGAGATTACACATACACATGTGCTGGTGGCAGATGTGTGGAATGTCTTTGGCAGCCTTCACCTAGAAAAAAAATCCCTCTTTCCGATTCTAGTGAATGGAAGGGCCGGTGGATTATGAAGTGTTTTATATAAATGCTTCATAAGAGGGGTTTATAAATCTCAGTGGAGAAGTCAGTCCAACTAAATCTTCACTCAGCAGCCTGTATTTCTTCAGAAAAAAAAGGTAAAAGTGGAAGGAAAAATTTCTCTTTAGGCCCTGTGTCACCAGGGGGCAATGATCTTTTCTGGCTTGCAGTGAAATTTTACTTTTGTAGAGGGAAGGCATAACACACACCCACAGATCCCTTACCCAAGGTCCTGTTCCATCAAATGGTTGGTTGGACCTGGGTCCCATAAGTCATCCTCCTCCTTCATCAACCTCCTCCTCTTCATCAGCCTCTTCTTTCTCAGGCTGCATGAAATGGAGGAAGTCACAGGGGGATGTAACCTGTTCTCCTCTCAGCTGGTGAATCTTAATGCAGGTGTAGGACAGATTGGAATAGAGCTGAGGAACCTCTATAAAAACAGTGCTTGCCCTGCTGGCAACAGGCACTGGCTGCTGAGGCCACGGGGGCTGAGGGCAGGGACACAGCCAGCCACTCTTTCCGGGGACCCATCTCCTGGGGTTTCATCCCAGGGCAACAAGGATGACTGGGGGACTGCAACATCTCTCTTAGGAGGAAAGGCTGGAGGAGTTGGGCCTGTTCAGCCTCAAGAAGAGACAACTGAGAGGGGATGTCATTAATATCTACAAGTATCTGAAGGGAGGGTGTCAGAGGGTGAAGCCAGGCTTTCTTTGTTGGTGCCGAGCAATAGGACAAGAAGCGATGGGCAGAAACTGACGCACAGCAAGTTCCACCAAAACACAAGGAAGAACTTCTTCACAGTGCAGTGACCACGCACTGGAACGGGTTGCCCAGAGAGGGTGTGGAGTCTCCCTCGCTGGAGATATCCAAGAACTGTCTGGATGCAATCCTTTGCCAAAAGCTCTGGCATGGCCCTGCCTGAGCTGGGAGGTTGGACCAGACGACCCATTGAGGTCCCTTCCAACCTGACCCACTGTGCCACCACGGCCCCGGGGAAGAGCTGCGCCCGGTCAGAGGCCCTGCTAC
The DNA here is from genome assembly GCA_013398175.1 of Climacteris rufus. Classification (NCBI taxonomy): domain Eukaryota; kingdom Metazoa; phylum Chordata; class Aves; order Passeriformes; family Climacteridae; genus Climacteris; species Climacteris rufus. The sequence continues at coordinate 465,680 of VZRZ01000683.1, forward strand.
ACGACCCTCGGCAGCAGCAGCCCTGGAGCAGTGAGCCGTGCTGCGGGGACAGCCGCGGTGGCAGCCCCGGCCGCCGCCGTGTCCCGGCCGCCGCGGGGGAGGCGGGCCCGGCGCCC
>VZRZ01000683.1:466173-491461 GCA_013398175.1 Climacteris rufus
CCGCGCCGGGCGGAGGGGGCTCCGCGCTCTTTTGTGTCCGCCCGGCCGAGCCCCCTCCCCTCGCCGCGGGAGCGAGGGGCCGCGACCCCCACCACGCCCACGGCCCCTGGCCGAGCCGGGCAGCGGGGCCAGAGCGGCCCGGCCCCGCCCCGCGGGTCCCCCGCGCCGGGCGGAGGGGGCTCCGCGCTCTTTTGTGTCCGCCCGGCCGAGCCCCCTCCCCTCGCCGCGGGAGCGAGGGGCCGCGACCCCCACCACGCCCACGGCCCCTGGCCGAGCCGGGCAGCGGGGCCAGAGCGGCCCGGCCTCGCCTCGCGGTTCCCCCGCGCCGTTGTCGGGACCGAAACGTCCTGGAAGGTTTGGCGGTGTTTTGCAGGGATAAGGCGCGTAGGGCGAGGCCCCGGGATGCGGTGCCAGTACCCGGCTGGCCGCGGGCGGGAGTGCGAGGCCTTGGTGGGCTGCGCGGGGGCCCGGCAGACGCGCCCGGCCGGCCCCGGGCAGGTGCGGTCAGCGCGGAAATCACAGCCAAGGTGACCAACAATAAAGTTGCTGATTAACTGAGGACTCGTCGTCTTGTTCCGTTTGTAAACAAGGGGTCACGATAGACGAGTTAGCTATCGAGCAGATGTGAGCTGGGTGCCAGGAAGGCTCGGAGGCTGTTGGTGTAGGTAGGAAGGCTCCCCCCGTGCCCTGCGCTGGCCGCGTTTGCATCATTGAAGGGCATGAAGTCGGGCAGTGGGATCGATCGGCTGGCCCTGGCACAGGCGCGGCTGGGCGGCTGCAAAGCTGGTCCTGGAACACACATGGCAGATGGGGAGGGACGGGACCCTGCCGTTCGCAGTGTCTGCACAACTCTTCTGCGTGCGGCAGGTGTTCTTGGGCAGACCTGAGAGTGCTGGCCATTGTTCCATCGCCAGAAATGATGTAGTTGGTGATCCTGAAGAGTATGGTGTAGGTTATTCACAGATAAGCATATTGGAAAATAAAATTCATGTATTCTAGTAATGTTTCTACAGCTATAATATGTATTCTGCAATACAGCAGCGGAGAAAATCAACTTGTAGCTTTACCAATTTCTTCGAGGCTTAACCAAAAAGATTTTGTTCTGCAAAGAACTGTCATGCAAAAGCTACCTAGTGTGCTTGGATTGCTTTTGGGAGGGCGAAATTGTTGATAACAGTGACCCAAACATTTCTAGGCAGTGATGAACATAGAAATCTGGATTTCAACCCATGCATGGACTCTGTTGCATGTAGTAACCTTTGCTTGTGATCCTGATACATGGATGTTAATGTCAATTAAAAAAAAATTGCAGCTTTCTCAAAAGAAACTCTGGCACAATGGTAGCAAAAAGGAAAATGGCAGGAGCCTCTTTAGTCAGTGTTTGCAGTCTGGCTTTAATTGGCTTGCAGGAATGGAGAAATGGTGTTTGTACATAATCATTAGCACAGTGGTTCTAAACAATAAGCTGGTGGTTGCTTTTTTTTTTTTCCTTTGGTTATGTGGCCCGTGGCATGACAGTCACAATGTAAAGGCAGGATCCATCTGTAATCCTCTAGGACACCCGAGATGGCTCAATCTGAATCATTATGAGGTCTCTGAGTTGCTTTTGTGCTCTGTATTGAGTGGGTGATTATACATGGTCTTGTCTGCTGGCATTTACAGCTGTGGCATTATATTGAGAGAAGTTAAAACACTGGATATTACTCTGTAGACTTCAGTATTTGACAGTTACACCAGTTCAAAGCTTAACTCTTACTCGTGGTAATAATTACATGAAGGGAGGCAATGTTCAGAAATTTAAAGAAAAAGAACATTTAAGACTATGTCAAGGTATGAAACATTAAACACTGAAACTTTTAAAGTCTGATGCCTTATTTTGTCAACGTTTGAAAAGGGTATGCAAGGCTTCTTCCTTTAGTGCTTTCAAATGCAAATCTAATGTTGCTTCACCTTTAAAATTTCGCTTAGAAAGAAACTTGACTGTTATTACTGAGTTTTGCAATAGTATTTTAAAGAAACATAATATTTGGAAATTGATGTTTTAGTGCCAGGATGCTTGTAAAAAGTGCAAAACATCATATATGCATACTAAACAATACGGGTAAATAACATTGGTAGAATAAAAGCAGGTGTCGGGAAATTCAACAGTTTTGGCTGAAAATATTGGTCTGGTCTGAACTAGTTTTGTAAAACTCTTTCTTTCCCGGTTGCTTGAGAGGAGAATGCTTCTTGGCACACCTGAGTTAACCTCAAGGAAGGAAAAACATAACCAACTTACAAATGTTATGGAACTTCTAAATCAAAAAGACACGGTTTATGGATTGCAGCTTCAATAAACAGATAAGCTTAGTTTGTCATAAAAAATGCTGGAAAAGTATCAAAAATGTAGTATTGAAAGGTGATACGGGTATTTCAGTCAGGTTGCAGGAGGAGGAGGTGCTGGTGCAGTTTGCTCAGCACTGCTGCCTGCTTCCAGCTTCTGCAAAAGCAACAAAACTGCCTCCATTCCTCCGTTCATCTTGTTTATTTTCCCCTCCAGCTTCTCCCTTCTACTGCCAAAAAAGAGAATGTGTAGAAACTCAGTTTCTCCTGCTTGCTCTGTATCACTGGTCCACTCCTACTTGATGTGCAAATCCATGTGTTGTTAGCCCACCCATATATACCAGAGGTGACTGTGCCTGTGGATGGCAGCCAGCCTGGGAAGGAGCCCCAGCACAGCTGGGTCTGTGTGCAGGGGCTTGTGGTCAGTGACATGGGGGCTTGTAAGATAAGTCATAAAGTTGGTAAACTGTTCTGTGGAGGGGGAAAGTGGAAAGGTAACTATGCCCTGTTTGGATTTCCCAAGGGAGAGGTTTCCTCCCCGTGGTCCAGGGGAAGGAGCCTGGTACAGCCTTAGCCTCTGGTCCTCTCAGCAGCAGTCTGCTTCTCCCAGTGTTGTTCTGCTGTGGGGGAAAACACTGAATGTGAGAGGTTAGAGAAGCCTGAGATGAAGAGAGTGCACATCTGGTTTTGTTCTAGGTATGTGCTAAGGGTTTCAGCTTTACAGTTTTGTGTATCTGCTGGAACAATGTCTCGTGAATGCATTCACTCATTGGTGTTTCTTGCTACAGGTGAGAATTTAGTGGGAAATTAATATCCCCAGAAGTCTTTGGAAAATAAAAGGAAATTGAAGTTCTATTTTTCAATTGAAAAGTCTTTCTGTTTAGCAGGTGAGGGTGCAAAACTTTGTGTCTCTGCTGTTATGCACTGCTTCACAGCTTTACATCTCTTGTGATAAGCTGAAGCAGAATTAATCCACAATGACTGATGTGGTTACTACCTACAGCTTTAGTTATTGGTTCTGTCCTGCTTCTTTGGCAGAGATAACTGCATGGAATGTGTACCAAGTGCTTCAGCTCATTGCATATCATTTGCTATTGTCCCTCTTGTAGGGTAGCAACTTTGGGAGACGGGGTGAGTAAATGGCACATGAAGTACTTGAACCACAAGAGGCCTTTGGTTTCCCTTCAAGAGGGCAGCTTTGCAAGTCATTGCCAGATAACTTCCCCATTCTGAAGACAAAAATCTTGTTTCTTTGATTATTTTTTTCCCTTTTATATTGATCTGGGTTTTAGTCCCTTCTCCTCAGTGCTAACAGGTCTGGGCTTTCATTCTTCTTTAGTTATCATTTAGCTGAGCCACTGATACCGCTCTCTTAAGAGAGCCCATAAGATTAAACAGGATACAAGATTTACTTTGAGATACTGATATTTTATTAGTTTAGTATAGACACATTATAGGAACATTCTGAGTTGTGAGTAGCCAACAGAAGCATATTTTCTTAAGCATCCTCCAGAATATTTATACCAGATGTGAGCACAAACCTGTATGTTCATTCACTTGCATCTTATCACTGAATTTTCTTTGATGCCCTTGATATGTTTCTCTTTTAACATATTTCTCCAGTTAATTTCCTTGCATCAAGTAATTTGTATATTCCTAGTAATATTTTTTATTAGAGATAAATACTGAACACAAAACCACTAACAGAAATCATTGTGCTGCTGCTCTGTATTGAATTTTTTTTTTTTTTTTGCAGTGCAGTGCTGAACATTTGTGTCCTGTATGTACTGGGTTTCTCTCCCTGGTTGTTGATAAAAATCAGATTGTGGCATGGTTATTTTAAAGACTGACATGTCACTTCTGATATGCTTAGCTCTCAGTCATGGTTCAGTCAATGTGTATGCATGAAGGAGCTTCAGTGTTTTCCTAGAGGCTGAGGGTAATGTACAACATGTAGGGATTGTTTCTTGCAGTTGTACACAGTACCTGCTGCTGGAGGACTGAGGTGTTGGAAGCCCTCCCCTGTGCAGTTTGGTAGCCATACAGAGGTAGAAGATGGTCTTGTATCCAAAGACATTGCAGTGTTTGCATGCTGAAACTGCCATGCAAATGGAACGTGTAATCTGCAAATGGGTACTTCTCTTTAAAGCAAGTTGTAACAGCTTCAGAGGCTGGCTGAAGCAAAATCTGAGAGGAGAGTTCTTGCCCATGTGAATGGTTTAGAATTAGATCTCCCAGGATTTTGTCTGTTCTTCACATCTAGCATCTCCCTCTATCCAAAGGAGTAGGTTTTCCTGCCGGGGACACAAAATCTAGTTTGTTTCATGGTTTTGGAGGAGTTTTTTTGTTTGTTTAAAGGAGGGGGATTAATTAGCAGCAGTGTATTGAGAACATAATTTTCTCATTTCCTGTGTGTTGTATGTATTACAGACCTTGTGCTGAGCTTGACAATCAGATAATGTGGTGATTGACTTGAGTTTTGAGCATTTGAAATGAAAACTAATACATGAATGTGTGATGTTCCTTATGAGATGACTGGGTTTGCAGTGGCCACGTTTTCTTGCAGGGTCATGTTTGTGTCATCCATTAGGCTCAAAGAAATACTAGTAGGGTGACTAGATGCTGTATTAATTACAGTTGCTATATTCAGATGCCTGGATGTAGGTTTGAACTGATTGATAGATCTGGCTGAAGTTCTTCCATCAACTGAGATCCACTCCTTTTCTCACCGTGGGGCCAGCCAGGCTGTGGAGGAGGCAGGTGGGGCAGCTGGGCAGGCTCTGCCTTCGAGGTGAGGCTGGATACAGCCCTGAGTGCTCTGCTCTGAGCTTGCAGCTGACTCTGCCTTGAGCAGGGGCTGCAATAGAGACCTCCCACATCCACTTCCTACGTGAATTACCCTGTGGTCCTGGATTAGGACCTGGTTATGCTAAGCATTATGCACAAGGGTGCTAATGTTGTCCCTAATCTCCTTTCCCAAGGTTGTCCTGGCAGCTAAAAATCTTCCTTAAAGTTACACCAACAGAAGTAATTTCAGCTGATGTTAAGCTGTCAGTGCCTGTTTTCTTTATCTGAGTCAGATCTGCCTTTTCCTATTGCAAGCCTTTTCCAGTCAATTTTGCTAATCACTAATTTAAATTCATAATGTTAATAAACATCCACACAAATTCCCAGTAATGGTGAAATACTACATCCTGTAAGTAGATGTGGAAATGTGCAGATCACAGAAGAGAATAGAAGCAAAGATACCACCTTGGGGATGCATTAGTCTAATGTGACCAAAACTGTCTGTAGATGTAGCAGAGGTTTAAAAGAGATTCAAGCAGAAATTGTGTTTTGAAGGTGAACTGGGCTAGTGAAAGCAAGATGGTTTCTCAAATAATATTGCTGGATCTTGGCAATAAAGATTCAGATGGAGTAGCCTGCAGGAGGGGTGAGCAGAAAACAGCAGAAATTTGAAGAATATTGCAACCCAAAATGAGGAAAATATTTTAGAATATGTGTTTCACAGAAGACTGAAAAAGGAGACAAAGAAAGATCAAGGTATTTAAAGCTGGGGCTGAGTAAGCTTAGCACTTAAAGATTGTTTAGATCCTGAAATAAATTCTAGTAGGGATCTGAGAGCTGGAACTGATAACTGCCAGAAAATCCTAAGTTAATTTTGGAGGTAACTTTTAGAATATAGCAGACTGCAATTTTAATTGTTTCAAACTGCAGAAGGAAGAGAGAGGCACAATTCTCACCGTGATGTGTGATGTCACTTTTGGTGATCGTGACGTGCAGGATTGTGATATCTTTCCATTGTCACTACAGTCAGCTGAGTAAGCAAACTGCAGACCCTTTGGGAAACTGAAGAGCAAAGTTAAATCTCCCAACAAAGAGTCTGCAAAATGCAGACAAAATGAATTTATGTGAGAGTTGGCACATGGAAGACCAATGCCTAAAACACCACTCTTCCTTTGGGTAGAGCCGCTGTGTAAGAAGTGCGACTGTTTGACAAAAGCCCATCAAAAGGGACCAAAAGTTCTGTAAAAAAGTGTGTGTGTGTAATATTCTGTACGGTGAAGAAGAGGTGGAAGGGTCTCTTTCTCTTGAGCAGCTCCTAAGGCTCCATCCAGCTGTTGTTGGAATGTGAGCAGTGCTCACGTTACTTGTGCAGCTGTGGCCAAGGGAAACTCAGCCTTGTGGCCACAGGCAAAGTGCAGATTAGACAGAGGTTAAATGCTCATATTCCTGTGTAGGTATAAAAATAGCACAACACTGCTTCCCCTCCCTCCTTCCCTCCTTTTTCAGGCTGATGGTTGTGGAAGAAAATGAGCTGCGTGGTCTCACATGACCCTTTGGGCAGAGGTTGTTCTTCAGAGACACCGAGGTACCCACACAGCTGCTGTTGGTCAGCGAGTGAATCCAGCTGGGCTCTGCCTCCCCAGGGCCTCTGTGTGTAGCTTGTCAGTAAGAAGGAGGGAAGTTCTGGCTCTTTCAGCTTCCCTTTTTCTCCTGGCATTCAAATTACCTATGAAACTGTGACCCCCATCTCCAAAGCCTCAGGAAGAAGTCTTCTTGTTGGCCACCATGTCAGAACACTGAGAGAGGAGCAATGAAGGATGTCCAGAGAGTGAGGCAGGGCAGGACCAGGGAATGCAAAGGAAAACATGATTCAGAAGGCACATAGGAATAACTGATGTCTCAGGGAGGATGAGGATGCAAAGCTGGTCCTGAGGTCTGCCTAGAAGTTTGCCAGTGGGCTTGACAAAAGCTGTTAGCGTGGAGGGTAAAGGGGAGGGAAAGATGCACTCTGTAGTAATTAATGGGTAAAGCATTCAGTGAGCAGGGGGCTGGTGTAGGTTTTGAGGGTTGTGCAGAGGTTTCTTGACATGTCCTGGTCAGACTCTGATGGGAACAACACAAGGTTGCTCTGTATGTGCTGCATGAACCAAAGTGATTCTGTGCATGGCCTGTGCCTCTGGCTGAGTTTCTGGGGAAGCCTCCCAAAACAGCTGAACAATTTCCACTGTTAATAAAGCTCAGTAACGAGAGTGGGGATGCTGTTCTCAAATGACAAAATATTTATGCTTTGTGTAAATTGATCTCCTAGTTTAATTAATGTGCTGATTTTCAGTAATAGCTGCACTTAACCATGTAACAATCACACCTGAAAGGTTTCCTTCTTCTGGTTGTAGATGGATGGTGATAGCTCCACAACAGATGCTTCTCAGTTAGGAATTGCTGGAGATTACATTGGTGGCAGCCACTATGTGATACAGCCTCATGATGGTAAGAAATGATAGAGTAAATACTACTGTTTATATAAATATTTATTTATTTCCTTCAATTTCTTGTATATTTCTCTGCTATTTTCTCTGAAGCTAAGAATTTGCAAGTGTTTTCATAAAGCCTCACCGTGTAAAGCATTTTTCTTGCAGTCTGGTGGGGGGGAAGTTGGATTTTTCAATGCTGGCATCAAGACCTTGAGGGGATGACAAAAAAATTGACGTTCTAGGAAACAGTTTGTATTTTGACAGGACAATAAGAATGCTTGGTGATCAGCAGCCATTTCTGCACATAATGTGGTAAAGATGCTATCTTTATAAAGGTACCCTGATGTTGCATCTATTTTTTAAATTATTTCTCTGATGTTAACACACCGTGCTTTCAAAGCTCTTCATCTTTCAGTGTAAGATTTTAAACTGACTTAATTATTGCCTGCTGTCCATCAAATATAATTTCTGTTAACTTTTCTTCATTTCATTAGACACAGAGGACAGCATGAATGATCATGAAGATACAAATGGCTCAAAAGAGAGTTTTAGAGAACAAGATATTTATCTTCCAATTGCAAATGTGGCAAGAATAATGAAAAATGCCATACCCCAAACAGGAAAGGTAATACCCTTGTCTGGTAAAGAAAGTGTGCTAATGAATTTTATTTCCTCCCATCAGTGAACTTGAGCTGATAGAACAATGTATTTTTCCAAGTGATGCTGGTTTGTTGGAGAGAAGCCTTACAAAAGAAAAGGAAGAAAAACCCCAGGAGCAGGAGGTGGTTGAGAGCAAGTTTGTGAAAAACTGCATTCTGAAAGCTTTTAGTAACTGCTGTAGTTGGAGCATCCAGAACTGTTCTTCATAGGGCTTTCAAGAGCTCTGTTTTTCTAAGATGTGTTCTCTGAAATTGTCATAAAGGATCCTGTATTGCCAAGAATATTTTCTATGCAATTCTCTCAAGAGACTTAATCTGCTTTCATTGAGGTGCATAGAGTTTGGAATAAGTGAACCATTTTGGATTAAATAAAAATCCAGTCCTCATCCTGAAGGAAAGAGAATAGTTAGCCTTCCATCACCTGAATATTCACATCTCCAAATGCCAAAGTGACCTGAGAAGTCTGCTTTACACCATGTAGCAGATAAGGCCAGCTATTGAAAGCCTTATTTATTTCTTACTTCTAAGAATAGATTTTTTAATCCATTCTGCTGAGCTGGTGGTTGTATAAGTGTTTGATCATTTTACCTGTTTATCTTAAGCCTTTGCATGGCTCCTATTACTTGCTGTTTCTCTATTGTATTCCAATACAATTCCAGCCCTGGTAACATTTCCTCTAGCTAAAACTGATTTTTTTTTCCTTCTGAGATCACTCTAAATAGAAGCAATACATAATTTACTTGCATCTGCTTGTATTTTCATAGTGTTCAGGGCTTTCTGGAGATCTGGGTGTTACATTTATAACTTTGCTGTGAAAAACTCTACCCTAGTCCATATTGTCATAAATTTTTAGTGATCAAGATGAGATTTTTCTGAAGAATTTAGCATATGGGATGTAGAGCTATCTCAAAAAATCAGGATTTTTTTTTTGTGAAAAACTGCAAAGGAAGCTGCTGGCTGATGACTTCTGAAAATTTCACCCTACGTGTCTGAAAATATCAGAGGAACTAGTGAAGGTTCTGCTTACAGTTACTGCTTCATTTTTTTAGGTTTTTCTCATGTAAAGAATAAGAATCTTAATTACTAAATCTCTTTGTTGACTCTTGTCAGCTTCCCAAGTAATCATAACTAATGCTTGCTGTAATTTTAAGTCAGGTAAATGACTTTTGTCCAGCTGAAAACCATAATCAAGCTTGCTTATTTCATTCTTGCCAGGGGCATATGTTTCTTCATTTGAATTCTCATTTGGAAAATTTATACCAGAATACTAAAGCATTAGAAAAGCTTGCTGCTAGGCATATATTCTAGTCCTTGAATTTGGTCAGGATAAAAAGACTTGTTATTGCTGAATTTGTGGGAATGGACTGCAGTGGGGCTGGAACTGCTGGGTCTCTTAAAGATGGAAGTGGGCTATGAGATTGTAATGAAAAGGTTTGAAAAGACATAGGTAAGCAAAGCAAGAAGTGCTGAGTTGCACCTGTGTGGAAGGGCTTACATAGAACATAGGACCTCAGGAGATGCTGACAGTTGGCTGTGCTGCTTGAAGTAGTAAAATACAGGTAGAATCCTGTTGCAGCTGGTCTTACATAGAGCAGTGAGGACATCCAGTGGTTCCCTGCACAGGTGTTGCCTAAATGGGTTTTATCATTGGATTTGGGAATGTTTCTTTTGTTGTCTGGTGTATTCGTTGGGGGTTTTGTGGTGGGTTTTTTAAAATCTTGTGTCTTAATTCATTATTTTATGATATTTTTTCCTTACTAGATTGCTAAGGATGCAAAGGAATGTGTACAAGAGTGTGTAAGTGAATTCATCAGCTTTATAACATCAGAAGCAAGTGAGAGGTGTCACCAAGAGAAAAGAAAGACCATTAATGGAGAGGATATTCTCTTTGCCATGTCTACCTTGGGGTTTGATAGCTATGTTGAACCTTTGAAGTTATACCTCCAAAAATTCAGAGAGGTTGGTATATACTTGGGTATTTCCTCATTTATTTAACCTGGTTGTGTTTATCATTAGCTCTCTGCTGTTGTAATTGTATAATGGGTAATTTGCACACTATCTCACTGCTCTTGGTCGGGGAACAGTGTAATGTTTAAAAGCATTCCAGAGGATGTGAAGAGAAAAAGGAGGAAGTAAGCATTTTGATTAGACTTGCTGATTCAGAGTAGTTAAAGCTTTCAGCTGAATAAATAATATACTGGTGGCAGTAAATTGCTCTGTTCTTTAAAGGTGCCTATTAAGAGTGTTTAATTTGATCTTTGGGTTCAGTCAATAAAACTGTACTGACTGCCTCCTCTGAGATACTGCCTAATGCCTGTTGTTTGTCTGCACTTCAGATCTGCAAAAGAAAAAACTGTTTTCGTCATGTTGGAATAATGATTCACATGGAAAACGGTCTGCTTCAATGGTTTTTTTTAATTATTTTTTTTTTAGCCTGTCCCTTAGTTTGCTTTTGATGCATAGTACATGCTAGGTATGTGATCTAAGCAGTTTAATTTATCCCTTCTCTAGCAGAAAGTGACTTTTTCCTTTCAGCAATTTAGACTTTTTGAAAAAGGAAGTTGCTTCTGCTTGAGTTTTTAGTTCTGGTCTGTCTCCCCCTGTCTAAGTTGGCAGTGCAGTACGTAAGGATGCTCTTCAGAGTTTCTTTGTTTTGTAAACCTAAGGTTTTTTTAATTAATGGGGTCAGACTCACTAATGATATTTGATTTGCTGGCAGCACTTAAAGCTTCCCCTTCCCAGAAGGTCATTTGCTTGATAACTGAGTAACAGGAGGTGTAATATAAAGTTGAAGTACTGCTGTGTGCTGTCTTTTTCCAGCTCTGTGTAGCAGTTGCACATGCTGTGATAGTGTTGTATGTGCTTTATAAAAAATGCAAGCATTGCCTAACTAGTTCCAGTTCTACAGAAAAAAGTATGAAGTCTGTGGGTCTATGCTACTTTCATTTTTAATTGACCATTTTTGCAATTATATGTGCTGTGGTAGCAGAGTAGCTGGATTGGGTTTTAATTGTGTGGAGGGGTTGGACAGCTTTGCTCATCAGTTTTAAGTGTCCATTCCAGCAAGGGTGTCTTCAGGGTGAAATATTCCTGTTTTGTCACTGAGTATTTAGTCTGCAGCAACCCGTTGCAGAGAATCCTTTTTTTACGCTTGTATTATTTTCCTAGATGTTTTTATGTAATAGCATCAAATTTCATACTTGTAAAACTGCATGCAGATGACTGTGGGCCTTGGCTTTCTGTGCTGATATCCTTTCTGGCTGTGGTCCTTGATGTGGGAAAAGAAATTCAATATCTTGGTTTTAAATGTCAACTCTTAGTTGTCTGGTGATGGTGCTTGTGTGTGGTAAGCAAATGTTGCACATTCTTGGTAGTTGAGATTCTGTGACTTCTTGTAAGTGCTCTTAACTGCTCCTTCTGGATTACCACAGACTTTTTACTTTCTGCAGAAGGTGAAAAGCCTTTCTTAGAACTACACAGTCCTAGTTTGCCAAGTTTTTGTTTGGGGAGTATGGCTAAGATGAAAAACACTCATGTAATACGCACATTCTCAAATCCCATGGTTTTACAGGTCTTTGATTTCAAGCTCCAGCTGTTGCACAGTGACTCTTCTGCAAGTTTCAAACCTTGGCTAGAGCCCCTGGGGCTTTGAAATATCTCAAGCTTTTTTTTTTTTTTTTTCCTTTTCTGTGCTTTTATTTTAGGCAATGAAAGGAGAAAAGGGAATTGGGGGAACAGTTACAACTGGAGACAGCCTAAGTGAGGAGCTCACAGAAGAAGCATTTAGTAAGTAATATTTTTTAATTTATTATGTTATTACTATGTTTTTAATAAAAACAGCACTTCCTTCAGGCATCAGCATTCTTACCTGAGGAACATATTCTGTACTAGCCACATGTTGCACTTACACCTGTGATCCATTAGGATTTTCATTTGAAAGTCTGGAGGATAACCTGTGCTCAGGTAAACTCCTCCCAGTCAGTAGAATTTTGGTCAGAATTAATACAGTGATAAATTATGACACCCCAGTAATAGCCAATGTCAGCTGTAGAAGATTTTTAAATGCATATATTAGTGCTAGTATTTTTCTCTACACTTAAACACAAGTTGTAATGAAAGGTGCAAATTTTCAATTTTTTTTTTCTTTTTCCCTAATAGCTACATATTTAGGCCACATTCATTCTACTTGCAAGACTGTTGGGAAAAAAGTGAGATAAACTTCACTTGATGACTTAAGGAGCTCATCTTCGACAAATGAGGCAGAGAAGAAAACCATCTTCATCTAATTCTAAAACACTTAGCATTTATTACATTCAAAAGAATGCACAGATTGGCAACTAAAAGGTGTAGGGCAAGGAGCAGAGCATCATGTGCATTCAATGTAGTTTTTCTTCCTTATACTGTGGATTAAAGCCTGACAGTTTTTGGGATTTGCTTTGGTTTTGTTGATGCTGGATTCTTGCATGTAGTCTCCACCTTGGTTTTTAAATGTTATGGGCTGGTAATGTTGAAGCTGATACAAGAAGAATTAGGAAGCCCAACTCCAGTCATATCTACTGACAAGTTTTAGTTTTTTACATATCTGATAAGTATTCTGTTTAAAATCACTTGTAAACTATTGAACTAGCGAAAATTCAAAGCCTGGGGACTGAAATGACCTGTTCAGGATTAGAAATACACTTTGCTCCCAGTTTGATGACTTTGACTATATAAAACAGTACAGACTCTTTGGGTCTCTTCTAGCCTGGAAGATAAGCTCACAAAACTGGCTGGAAACTAAGAATCTAAATATTGCAAGGGACTTAAAGGAAGCTTTGTTTTTTAATATGATTATTTTAATTTTATAATTAAAGATTAAACAATGCAAATAGTAAACTCTTATCCATAGTCACTCTTATATAATAGCAACCAAAAAGACCAACTTTAGAAATTAATATTAAGTCGTGGAAGGATTAAGGATGCAAAGGAGATGTTGCAGTATGTCGTGGTTTGAGCTGCCGCAAAGCTCCCATGAAAAGCTGATTCCCTTTCCCCTCCCTCTGCTCAGCTGGACAGGGGAAAGGAATTTCTTCCAAGGTGAGATAAGGATACTGAGAGAAAAAACCCTTTAATTAAGCAGGCTAAAACAGCCTCAAAACTTAAAAGTGATGAGTGAATTTATTACAGAGTTAAAGGAGTAAGCAAAACATTCTCTTAAACACTTTCTCCCCTCGCCCCAAAATGCCTCCCTCCTTCCCTCAAAATTAAGGAGAACTGGGGGGAAGTTTCCCAGTCAGTTCATTCCTCAGATGTTTTTACCTTCTTGGCAATGATTTGGAGAGGAGGCAGGTCCCCTTCTCTCAAGCACTGTGGCATTTTGCATGAGTCCTTTTTCCCTCTTGGCGAGCAGCCCGCTCACTGCTGCTGCATCCTCCTCCCAAGGCCAGGCTGGTCCAGTCACAGGGTGAGGGTGAAACAAGGCCGTTTTTACCACAAATGTCTCCCTCAGTCCCTGGGAGGAAAGGCCTCGTTATCCACGTTGGCCCCCTCCAGACCGAAGTCCCTCCTGTAGGAGTTCACCCTCCTGCTCCAGTGTGGGGTGGATCTGGGCTCCTTCATGGCCCCTCAGGGTGCAGGGGAACACTGCATTAGTACAGGCCTTACCACAGGCTGTGAGGATGTCTCTTAGAAGCACCTCCTCCCTCTCCTTCTTCTTCTGACTTTGCTGGTGTCCATATCTGTTGTTTCTCCTACATGCTGTCCTCCTCCTTCCCTGCCTGTCTACATCTGCATGGTGCGCGCGTGCGCACTACTGTGACTCCTTCTTAAACGTGTTGGCACAGAGGCGTTACCTTCTTCTCTAATTGGCCCTGCTGTGGCTTCCACACCATGTCCATCTTCAGAGCCATCAGGGACAGGCCCTGGCCAGAGAGCTGTGGAAGCTTCTGGCAGCTTTTACAGGAGCCATCTTTCTGGCCCCTACCACACCCAAAAGCCAGACCCTGTCAAACCACCACACAGTATTAGAAGAAGGTAGAAAAATTGCTGTTAAATGACTGGCCATGTCAAGTGCTGCAGGTGTTTCTCTCCACAGGGGCAGCTATAGATGTGCCCAGAACGATGGTCTCACTTCAGCAGTAGCAGTGATAGCTGTGCTACTGTGGCATAACCCTCAGCTCTTTGTGTTGGCCTCCTGCCAGGGCTGGGTCTGGGGCTCTCCTTTGAGCTGTGTTGGATGTGGAACATTGAAGGGCAGTAAATTTTGGATGTGCCAGAGCCACTCTCACTATGATCTTAATGCATCTGTTAGCTTGCAACTGAAGCTATTGAAAATTTGTGCAATGAAGGAGGAAGGAAAAAGGAAGAAGGACAAAAACCCCAACCAACCAAACACCCAACTAGAAAACCCCCAAGCATCAGCTTTCAAATGGAAACTTTAGGATTGTAACAGTGTTTTCACAATTTTGTATTGGTTATACATTTTGTTCATACTTAGTAACTGAAAGAACAAAGCCCTATTGCTTGTGTCCTAGAGGAAAATGTGCTACAGTGACTTAACTTCCAATTTAAGGGTTTTGCTACTTTGCTTCCAAGCAGCAGTTGTAAGACACCTACTCTGCATGTCAGTGCTCAACATACACGATATTGTAAAGGTTCACCTTGGAGCATCAACCCTGTGTCTTCTCTATGTATCTCAGAAGTCGTTTTTACTCCTTTTGTTGGCCACCTCTCTGTGAAATTCAGAGCTGTTGTGCGTACCCTGAAGGACATGCTGAAGTCAACCAGTGTAATGTCAGGCCCTGGCAGTGCCTTTTCTTTTTTGTCATTGCCTGTTCAGCTCTGCTGCCTTCCATGGGGCTTCCATATTACAGAGTTCCTGGTGGATCCCATTTTATAAAGCAGAGCAATGATTTCATTCAGTTCCTCCCACATGGGTATGCTCAAGTGCTTTATGTTTAAACAAAGCCAGCTGAGTTCTCCAGGTTTCTTGGAATATTGACCACTGGAGATTGCCTTTTCAGTGGTCAGGGTGGCAAGCTCCCCTCCATTTCCCTGTGTACAGGTGTGCACATTCTGCTTCAGGCACACAGAGGGGAAGAACAAGGTGCAGTCTTACTCTCTGATGCAAAATTAAGTTGAATTTTGTTTTAGTGTTTCTTCGGAATGGGAATAAACTTGTTCACTTGTAACACTTGGTAACAAGTGTATCTATACCATTGTAGGATGGTAACTGTCAGGAGATCAATGGCTTCATAGTCCTGGGGTGGACCACAGTTCAAGGTTGTTTGCTGGTGACAGACACATCAAACAAGGCTCAGTATATCCAGCAGTTCCTGCCTAACCTTTTAAAAATGCTCTTTCTTTCAGCTAACCAGTTGCCAGCCGGCTTAATAACCACAGATGGCCAACAGCAGAATGTTATGGTCTACACAACATCATATCAACAGGTACTGTGTCCTATCCCCTGCTCCCTTGTGCTGCTAAAAGCCAAACATAATTCAGCTGCTCTCTTTGGAAAGATGAGAATGACTCTCATTTAGTCCTTTGGTGGTGGCTGTCGTGCCATTCCAGCCCTGTGACAATTCATGGCTGCTTGCTGTGATTCAGTTTCAGAAAAGGAACGTAAGCTTGCGTTTTCTTTCTCTAGATCTCTGGTGTTCAACAAATTCAGTTCTCATGATTTTGAAGAAAACTTTCCATCTGGGAACATGAAATGGAAAACCTGTGCAACTCTAACGAAGAGGCAGTTTTAATGACTGGTGAAGAGATTTATCTCTTTGTATATTAAATAGCTGTAATGTAGCTACCAGAAGCTTGACTAATTGAGGTGTGAGTTCTGACTCAAATCTTTTTCATGATGATTTTAAAGAAATAATTGGATTTTAAAGGTATTAAAGTATTTTTGTTTTGTACAAGAGTTTGTTGCTCTGTATAACTCCTGTATGCATTGTATATTGCAATTTATTACTGTCAGAGATTTGTAGACAGTTTCTTATTTTCATATTGAATCATGTTACTTTTGTAATTCAGGTAAACAGCTGGGTTAATTCATGTTTACCCTTTGAATAAAGTTGTAAGGGTAAAGTTCATTTTTGAATGCAAGTTGCCTTTATTATAAAGATTGAGTTAGTCTTGGTTATGTAACTTGTCTTGCATGACAACCTCAACTAACTTTACATGTCAGCTTATTTATTGAAATTTTGAAAGGGACTTTTTCCTCATGAAACTAGCAGCTCAAAAAATTGCTACAATTGTTTTTTTTAATGTAACTTCTGAATTAAAAGTTAATCAAAACCAATGAATGCTCTACTACATTTAGAGGTTTAGAGCTTATTAACAGTGTTGATGAAAGCACTGACTGTGCAATGCAGGTTTTCTTCTTTATTTTTATTTCAGTTGTATTAACTCTCCTTAGACTTACTTTGATATATTTAAAGTAGTCTTTCTGCTATTGAAATAACTCTTCCTTTTTATGTATGGTTTTTAGAATCCAAAACTTAGAAATCCAAGGTGGGGGGTGGTGGGAGGGAGTGATTTTGTAGTCCTTGTGGTAAAAGATCTCATTTTAACTTTTTACTGAAATGTTTTAACGTTTCTTGTGAGCCTGTGGGAACTCAAAAGTGGCAGTGACTTTGTGTACAGGCTGTGTGTGTGAGAGTGTGTGCTGAGTGGCTGAGAGTTGACCAAGTGATTCAAATCTGAAATGGAAGACAGACATCTGGTTTGCTGTCTCTTGCCTGGTTTTGCAATAAACTCTACCTAGGTAATGTAGTTCTGTATATTTAGCGAGCTGTTCTTAGTAGCATTGCTGTTTCTTTAATAATTGGGTGGGTAATTTTGTTGCCATGTCTTAGTCTGTTAGGGTAAGGGTGGGGGTTTTAGTGGTTTTATCTCACTCAGACTGAATTTTGGGACCTTTGGTATTTTTACTGTTTGCAGTGGACTGAAATGTAATATAATAATTATCTTTCCACATACCTGTTATTAATTTAAGCAAACCACACCTTGAAACTGTTGCCATTTAATTTCTTGCTGTTTTTGTCTTTTCTTACAAAAAAAAAAAGAAAGAAAAGTAGCAGTTCAATATTGAGAAAACAGCTTAAGCTCAGATAACCCGGAAGCCTGAAACAGGCAGTTCTTTAGCTAAACAAAAACTTTCTGTATGTGCAGATTTGAGCAGTGTTTCTTACCAGTCAGCACCATGCTGGCAGAGCCTCTGGAGGCCATCCAGTGTATTCTGGGGCAGTCTGGGTGGATGTTCTGGGGTTTGTGGCAGCCTGTCATTCTGCAGCAGCTCTGACTGAACAAATGGAGTTTTTCATTAAATGTAAAAATGAATAACACAATCCCTACACGAGCCCCTTCTCTTTGTATTCCATTTATTTCAGGCCGACAGAGCCTGTTCTGGCTGTTCCCAGATTTGCAATGGAAACAAGCTGTGATTTCAGCTCAGGAGAGGCTGGGAGAGAGTTGGCAGCTTGATGTATAGCAAGGGGGCTGAGGTCATCCCACACACTTGTCTGAAACAAGCACTGTTTTCAGTCTGCCCTCTCTGCTGTGAGTTTAGGTTAAACTTTGTGGTTTGTACACTACCATGAGAGCAAAGAAGCTGATACTTTTTCTTTTTTTCTTCTCACCCTCTGAGGGCCAGGGACAAAACTGCACCCAGCTTGCTCATTCACTTCCTGAAACTACAGATGTTGAAGCAGCAGTACAACACTTTGTTCCATGTCTCTCTGAAACCATTCTCCTAATAAAAGTTTGCAGGGTACTGTAGTCGTGGTACAACAAATAAAACAAATGTGGTGTGAAGAAATACTTGCCTAATTTAAATCAGCAGTAGCAGAGCACTGCAGAGTCTTTACTGGTGTGTTCTTACTTTGCTCTTTTTAAGTATTCAACGTTTACAGGTAGCTTAGACACAAACCAAGAATGATCATTCCTGCTGCATTTCATCTCTTTCTACAAAACTGCTGTCTTTGGTTGTCTGAATGTTTTATTTGAACTAACATACCCCCAAATTGAGCTTGAGCTCAAGACAGCTGTGGCAGCCTGTGCTAAGATGTGGAGAAAGGCAGCTTGAAATAGCAGTGATGTTCAAAGATCTTTTTCCAAGAACAGTGACTTTTTTTTTTTAGGTGCCTTTTCATGACACAAGCAAGTTTTACCACAGTAATTTTTTAAAATGGCTTTCTGTGTAACTTGATCCTTCTGATAGTTCTTTAGAGTGCTTGTGGTGTCTCTAGAAGCATAGAAATGCTGTTATCTCTGGTGAAAGTGCAGTTATGAGAAAAGCTAATTTGGATGGTGTTCTTCTGCATCCCATTTTCATTACAGGCTTCAGTCTTGTTGATGTACACATGCATTGTTAACTATTTTATTTATTCCTCCCTTCTGATCTCTATTGAATGCTGAAGTGTGTGGCTGGATGGTGTAGCCAGAACACAGATGGAGTTCTGGCAGGAGGTGGTACATCCTGATATGTACTGACCCATGCTTATCTGCCTGTAGCTAAAAATCAGCCTGAATTATGTGGGCTATGCTTTAAAGAGCTGTCTTCCTTGAGCTGCACTCTGAATCACTGTGACTCATGGAGATGATCCCTATTGCAGAGTTTCAGGATGATGCTCATTAACATGGTGGAAGCACAGATAGGTGATTTCTCTCTTGCCTTTGGCAGGAGAGGAAGCATATGGGCAACTGCACACACACACACACAGGGGATTCCTCAGTGCCAGGCTATGGAGAGAGCCAAGGGCTAGTATTTTCCCCAGCACCTTGCTGTCATGATAAGAGTTGGCAGCAGCTCTGCTTATAGCTATAATATTCCTCCTTTTGCAGAGCTCTGAATATGATTAATGTTCCAGTTAAGTCATGGAGACTTGCTGCTCCAGTTATATTTACAGCAGTAAGACAACTTGCTTTGAAGTCACTGTATTACCAAAGGGTGTGGGCTTGGCTTTTTTTCAGTTTTGGCTTGTACCAAGTATAGTAGAAGAAAGGAAGTTTTCCACTTAAATTTGAAGTGAATTTTCTTGTGTCTGTAGATGAAAAGAACCCAAACTTGTATGTAGATTCTAGGATGAATAATGCTATAAGGAAATTATATTTTCTATAGAGTCCAAGCAGTCCTATAGGAAGAAATTACACATTGATAATGTGGATAATGGCTACTCTTATTGTTTCCCTATCAAACTGGTTTGGTGAAAAGAGCAGTGATGGGAGCATGCCTTTTGGATGTGGTACACTTTAAGGCAAACCTAGTTGAAAATATGAACCAATTTCTCCTCTTTGAAAATCAGATATGCTGTTTTGGCAAAATAATTCACACTTTCACCCTTTCAAAGGCTGAAAAATGCATTTAAGCAACCAACTATTGATCCATTTATGTATTGATTTGTGAAATTGGCAAGATAATGGACTGCACTGTCACCTCTGACCCTCAGGATGTAAAAGTTTAATGGGAAGCTCCTTGGAAACTGCCACTTCAGCTTGCAGTGACACCCAAGGCCACGTGCTCTTGGGAGCAGGGCAGTTTGCTGCTATGCACAACAGGCTCCAAACTGGTGCCAGCTGCACTGAGTTCATTCCATCCCAGTCTCCAAGGATGGCTGTGGAGGCAGGGCCAGAGGTGATGCAGTGCACAGCAGCTCTCAGGGAGTAGCTACCATAGTTAAGAAATCTTCCAGGCAAATTGCCAGGGTGGTTTCCTGGAATATTTTACTGCAGCACACACTGGGCCAGCAGATCCATTTATCAGGAGCAGTGGCACCTGATTTTCTATGAAAGAAAACTGGTGAGGGTTTAAATCTGCTGGGCAGAGGAGCATCCTTTGAGCTGCTGATGTAATCTGTGCCTGTTACTTACCCAGCCCCTACAGCAACATGAACAGCAAATAAAACCACTTCCAACAGCACAACTCAGACTCAGTTCAGGTGTAAGTGCTGTGTCACTCAGAGTACAGCTGCAGCTAAAACATGGCCACCATTTTATGCAGCAGCAAATTAGGAGCAGGAGACACTATTTTTACTTCTCCCTGCACCCCGTGGGAAGACCAATACTCAGCCCCAGCAGAGCTTATGTCCCATCATATAGCACAGATAAAGGGTGCTAGGATGCACAGGTTTGTGCCTGCAGTGTCCAACTCCTTGGGCCCAGCCAAGAAATCCAAACCCAGCCAGACACCTGAGTTCCCTGTGCAGTGTAACATACTGGAAAAGCAGCCTGGTGAGCAGGGAGATGCCTGGAGCCAGCTGCCAGGAAAACCTAAGCACTGAGGGAAAAGGGCAAGATCTGAAATCTCACCTCCAGCCAGCTGGAGAGCATTTCTGCTATGAGGAACCAGACTCCATCAACTGCAGGATGAGAACACAGAGACTGCAAGGCCTGGGCAGTGCTGCAGCAGAGGACGAGTCAGAAAACACGAGCAACAGCCACGTTTTACAAGCCAAGAGCTGGAACGCATCCAAAATGCCTCTGGCGTAGATGCAATGGGATCAAGATCTGTACCCAGAAAAAGAAATATTGATGATAACTGGACATGTTGTGTCTGGCTTGACAGCTCCCCTGTTGCTTCAGATGGCTGTAATGTAAGTAGGTGAAACCTCAAACTGTTAGATTGATATTTCAAATTTTTTTTTTCTAGACTAAGTAATATCAGAGAGTTGTTCCCAGACTCCAAAACACTTTCCTTCTGGAGCAGGCAGCATTTAAAAAAAGTCAACATATAAAAGTTTTCTCCCTACTCAGGCAAAGTACAATGAAGAAATAATTATAAAACTGCTACTAAAAAGAAAAGTCTGGGATATTTCTTAATAGTGCTCGAAGTTACAAGGTACTGCTTGTGCCCAAAAACTTTCTGTTAAAAGATAATTGCCAGCACTGCCTGTAATAGTTACTCTAAAAGGCAGTTAAGAATCCCCAGCAGTAAACATTTAAATGAGTGAAGGGAAACAAAAAAAAAAAGCAGATGCAACAAAACCAAGGTTTTGGACCTTCTAAAAGGGCATATACCCAGTGTGCCTACTTTAAGAATTACTTGGAAATTACTGTATATTGATAACTTCCATGTGTGGATAACGGTGTTTTATCATTTCAACAGATACAGAAATAACTCTCTGAACACTGGTATGCACTGAAATGCTTTGTCTCTTTTTCTCTTTGAAGATACCACATCCAAGCCTAAGTTTTCATTTTAAGGAGCTGCTCTACCAACTTAGCAATTATGTCAGAAATTAAAAGCAGATGCTTGTGAGAGGCAAAAACCCCCTCAAAAAAGACAATGACAGCAAACCATGCCAGCCCCATTTTGGTAGGCAGTTTTGTTGTTACTGTCAGTGCTGTAAATCCAGCAAGTATTGTTAAGTACTTCAGGCTTTTGAAGGATTTAGGGAACAGACCAAGTTGGAATTTATCACATTTATGGATGCCAGATTTTCACCACCTCGCTTTAGGCACATAAGGATGGAGTTAGGCAAAGGGGCCCACTGGCTCAGAGATCTCTTGGGCCCTCCTGCCATCTCAGCCCCTCTTCCAGGGGGGCTGCAGGTGCAGGACAGAAATGAATTTTCTGGCTGAGCCCCACCACCATCCATCCATGCTGGGATCCAGCTGGGTGCCCAGCCTATCTGCACCTGCCCCACAGCCATTCCTGGGGATTGCCTCTCTCTGGGGAAGCACTGGAGGTGCAGCATCCTAAAAACTCCTTTGTGGAACAAGAAGATTCATTTTAAGCTCATCTTCCTGATACTTTCAACTAACTACTGGAAATTCTAATAAAGGGATCTCCTCTTCCAGACCAGTGGCAAACACATCAAAACGAAGATTTCCCAACTATGGACAGGAGGAGGAACACACTCACTGCCAACACAGTGCCAGAAATCAGTGCTGCATCCCTGCCCTGGGAATCTGGAAATGCTTCAGTGTCCAAACTGGAAGACCCAGAATAAAAGCCCTGATGTTTAACTCACTAGAAAATATTGTAAAAATACACTAGGAACCAGGTAATGCTATAAAGAAAATATAAATAAATTGGAGTTGTTTTTCTTTCAAGAGAAAATAACTCCTACTCTGAGAATCTTACTAACAGAAAGAAAACAGCACGAGGGGATTCTTCACTGATAATTTAGGTTTTCCAGTTTGTTTTCCACTAATGCAAGGATCACAAATAACAAGACAACAACAGTTATTACAGCTAGGAACACAAGGAAGGAATTAATGTGGAGCAGACAGCTTTTAGCAGTTTCTTTTGTGAACTCTCTTAAGGCAGTCTAGAAACAATCCAGACCTTTCAGTTCACTTGCTCCTCTCTGCTGCCCTGCTTCTGGAAACACGTGTTAGTTATCTCCACAGAAGTTCCCCATAAACCACTGCCATGAGAGTTTAGCAACTTGTCCCAAGATGCTGTCATTTTGAACAGAGCTGGACATGAACACAATTCAAATTCCTTAGTAGGAGCCTTCTGAGCATGCTAAGTGCTCACACGTCTCTTTAGCAAACTGTAACAAAGCAGTACCAACCTCCTTGTCACTCATTCTGAACAGCAGCAACATGGCCCCCGTATAGACAAGGCAAGCAATTCCAAAATTTCACTTCAGAGGCCACAGCCTGCGAGGCACAAAGCCATGGAAAGGGGCAGAGTAATGGTGAGTGCACAGCAACTGCAGGAGAAGGTGGGGCACAGATAATGGAGAACCTCAGCTAAGGAAAAAGCTCATGAGGTAACTAAGAATTAACTTAGGAGACAATATTTATGAAAGAGTAATAGTAGTATTACGGTGCTTATCATTAAACCCTCTTCCTCCCCCTCAACAAATATACTCACTCTCTTCTTTGTATCAGAAGTTTCAGGTTTGTGCATGTACACCTTTGAAAAAACAGACACACACTTCAGTGTTTACAATGCATTTGATAGGACAACCACTTTATTACAAAGAACAAACAATGCTTCAAAATAAGACTAATCAACTTGAATTGTACAAAATGTCAGTTTCCTTGTAGAGGTCATTAAGTAACAGGCTGTAAGACTAAGTTCACGTCAAATTCGCTATCCGGAAATATCAGATAACAACAGTAATACTTATTCTATCTTTAGAGTTTATGGCATGATCATGTGCTCTACTCCAAACTACATTCAAAAGATATTGCTATAATTACTTTGAAAACACAAAGTGTAGGTTATTGTTCACTTCATTTCCACTTTCACAAGAACATTCTGAAGGTGAAGCTGTAGCAGTGTCTGCCATAACTGGCACGACTGTCCTCTACTTACACAGTCACAACCTCCCCAAGGAGTTCAGTGAACCTAGACATTTCTACAATATGGATCCTGTAATCTGATAAGACTTCAGCTTCTGTTACATGTCCTTTAGCAGTATCTGAAATAAATGGACAACATGGATTTTCAAAGAGCTGGTGTCAACAGTCTTCTAAACTTTAAAATCGAACAATCAATATTTGTCTGATATCTAGTTGATAGGCAAACAGGTGGGATTTAGACATTATAAATACAGTTCTAAAAACAGACCACAAAGTGTATTTTACAGTGTGTACCACAATTTCAGTTTAAAGTAAAACTGTGAGCAACTGAAGACTTGCTGTGATCACTATTCAACGTCACCCAACTTGGACAAAAAAAGAGAAAGTGACATCTCATGTCAAGTCAGCTGAAGAAAGCACACTCACAAGGAAATTATACTCTCATTGAAAACGCCACAGTTTTACCCTTTGGTAGTTGTGACATACCCATAGAAAAAGAAATTGTGCAAAGCACGTGAAACCAAGTGCAAAAAAACTCCACCCAGACATACCCAACAGGTTTTATTCTTAAATAACAACTCTACAGTCACGGCTATCAACCAACAAAATCAAAGCCACAAGTGTTTTCTCTAAAGGCTTCTTTCACAGTACTAATAAGAAAAACCATGTTCTATTCTTCTAGTTAACAATTCATGTGTATGGTACTTTAGTTATCAGACATCATTGGTAGAGAGAGCCTACCTGACAAAATGGACCATTAAAACACAAGTATCTTAAAGCCAGTTAACTTCAGGAAAAGTCCTATACATTCATACTATAAACACTGTTTAAAGTGTATCTGGGATATCTGTCATTGTCTCACACACACGATTTTTCTCTGGAGTCAAACCACGTGTGTTACTGCTGTGCCACAATTAACACCATTATAGCCATTTCTGGTCCCCAGCACGTTTTATATGCTATGGTAGCATGTGATGCATTGCGATAATTAAGGCTGTATCAGCACTTCTGTTATAACCCTGATTCTCAGGGTAGCCAAAACATGGCTATTAAATCTGCTCTGGGATACTCGAGCTGCTAAATCTCTAGTATTTTAGTGATACTTCTCCCACCAAACCAGGCACATCATTTATTTTAGTTTATATATTTACAAACCCTCTTAAGACAAATTTAACCGGAAGAGGCAAGAAATTCTACCTTGACGTGTAGTCTTTTGGCATTTGGGGCAAAATTAAAGTGCAAAGTATAAACTTCATTGCACAGTAAATAATTTAGATTTTATTTTAAAATAAATCTTAGTTAGGTGCCTCAATCTATTCACCTAGTGACCTTGTCCAACTCAGCCATTTTCCTCTACACTTTGGTAAACACAGTTCCATATATAGATACATAAATAGCATTCAAAATGTTTACCTTTTTTCACTACTGTGAACAAATCTTTTCTTTTAGCATAGGAATGGATCAACCTATTCCTAGAAGTAATGCTTGTTGATTTTATCAGCTAGCTAGTTAATGTAAAATGATGCATAGTAAAAGGGAGATACTGAACTTGATTGGTAGAATATATTGGTAAAGCAAACAAGCACTTAAGATTAACTGGAATAAATATGCTGAAAGTTGCCATATAATATGTGCAAAATTGCTTACCATGTATTCTAAACTTTGGTTAAAATTTTCAGATTGAAGTTTTACAGAAACATTATGGAAGCAACACAAGTGATTACAAACACAGGAATGAGGTAAGTTATTATTAGTGCAAAAAGCAAGCATATGCTAAAAGCAAAGCATATGGATTAAAAAAAAAAAAAAAAA
>VZRZ01000683.1:491499-508514 GCA_013398175.1 Climacteris rufus
AGAATGAATCTCATGGAAGTTTTAATACAAGACCAGAAAGGTCTTTTGTAAACATTGGTATTTACAAGTTTAAGATTTGTACAACTACAAAAGGATAATTCTAAATATTAGTAGTGCATTTACAATGAATTTATGTCTTTTGTAATAAGAGCAATGGATAAGTTTATCTTTTTCCTTTTAAATTTTCAGGGGATATCTTTCAAGATTAAGATATTTGTTACAAATAGTAGAAAAAATCACTTCTTTACAAAAAAAGTATATATTAAAATATTTATACATTTTAAGTTACTATATAATAACTGGAAATTTTTGCCTTGTACTCAGGCACCACAATGAAGAATGTGGTATAAGGAACCAAACCAAACAGAATTTGCTCATATACCAAATCTTAGGAATTATCTATGCAAGATCTGTTGCAACCATGGGGACTCTACCTCAAACACTACTGCTTGTGCCAATTATTTTATTTATTTCTAATTTGAGACTGTGTGGTTTTTACATTTTAACTACCACTACCAAAAAGAGCTGCTGGATAGACCATCTTTGATATATTTTCTATATGATACTCATACCTGAGCAAGGCTATAGAAGGTTGATGTGTCAAACGTAAAAAAGGTTATATATTTTTAAGATAAAAACAATGCAAAAATAAAGTATTTGTAGCATTTACAAATAGTACAAGAGTTACATTAAACACTACATTCGAAACTTGAGATTCATTATGTTGTTTCTACTTTGAGCCTGATGTTTTCATATCTGCAAAAAGAAGGAGACATTGTTAAATGTTTCATAATTTCACATGGCATAAACAAACACTTTCAAACAACTGCTGTTTCAGAGCTCTGCGATACAGATCAGGGTCAATACCCTTGCCAGTCACAGGGGTAAAACAGACAACTTCTTCATTGTTCCTCCCCACCTTAGAAAAACACACACTAAAACCCAAGCAGCGGTGCATTAACAGGTGGCTTTCAGGCACCCCCTGTGGCTCCCAGCCCACATGCTGAGCTCAGCTAACCCCACACAACAGTTCCCTGCTGCCCGAGGGGATGGCACTCTGCCCTTCCCAACCTTCCTCTGTGCTCACAGCACCTCTTGCTGAGCAAAGCCAGCTCCCAAAAAAACTAAGCCAGCTCCCAACAAAGCTAAGCCAGAAAGGGGAAGGAGTGGGATGAGAAGAGAAGCTGGCAAAACTTTTTGTTTTGAGTCCTTGGACTGGCTTACTTGTAAAGGTGAGCCAGAACTGACCAGGATAAAACTAACCTTTCTTTTCAGTGGATCCATTCCCATCCCTAAATCATCATGAACCTGCACAAATTGAAACTCAGGGACAAGATGACAAAACCTCGCTGTAATACTTTTAAGTGTATATGTGTTGCCTCAGGTTTTAACCCTTACATTTTTCAAATTCTGTATTGCCTGGCATGTATGCTTCATAGCCTGTTAGCTGCTGTTTTCTATGGACATAACAGTGCCTCTCTGGGCTTGCTCTTCAAGGACACTTAGACCGCCCAGGCCCAAGCTTCTAAAGGGATGGGGGGAGCACGCTAAGGGAGCTGGGGGAAAATTGCAAAGTTCTAATTGGTGAATTTATGCTGATATGCAAATGGACCAAACCTATAAAGGTGTGGAGCACTCGTGACTCGTTGTCCATTTTGGGTGATGCCCCTAGGGGGGGTTTGTCTGCCCTAAATGTACCTTTGAAGGCCTTTCAAATAAATACCCACCTTTTATTCCCTTACTCCTGCCTGGCCTCAGTTTTTGGGCTGGCCTTTTCAGGCAGCATATGCATCACAAAAATGTACCTTACATCATCTAATGGAGTGTTTTTTCTATGAAGGAGGTGTAATGTACATGGTGCATGCAATTGGATTCCTTATTAGATCGAAAAACTTTCGTACTGAAGTGAATCCCAGGGAAGCCAGAAGCAACAACTCCATTTGCATAAAACCTCCACAAGGAACAAACCAACGTTCCAAGAAGCTCACAGGCAGTGCTGTGTTGGTTCTGGGCTTCCAATGCACAGCTCCAGCCCCACTCAAACGCTCTGTGTGACAGTGGCTTTACCTTGGAGCCACCGGACCTGCGTGGCCGGGCCGTAGCCTCGCTCGTTCTTGGCGGAAATCCTGAAGACGATGGCGGGCCGGGAGCTGTAATCCACGTGGGCGTTGGCCAGCTGGGCAGCAGTCACTACACAGGAGGTTTTCAGACCACAATAGATCCTCATGAACACCAGCTGACTCGGGTTTTCCTGCAGCTGCGTGGAGCGGATTGCTAAGTAGGCAGAATATTCTAAGATATTTCCAGAGGGTGAAGCAGGAGGCTCCCAAGAAAGATGGATACAGTCCACACTCTGAAGAGAAAGAGAGGGAAACGTGATGGTACGTAGCTATCCATAAATATGTAAACAATGTCAAAATAAAACCCACAAATTCTAAAGATTATCTGAAAATTCTAACCTAACATCATCACTCTGGAGATAAGGATGTGTCTTTTGATCTTTTTTTTAAGCAGCATGGTAAACCTATTAGATTTAAGGATGCAAGAATAGAAAATAATGGGGAAACTATCCGATGTTTGAATGTATATCTGGTAACATGATCATTAAGTCTTTAAATAATTCTTCTAGCAAATTTTTTAAAGAATACTGCATTAAGCAAAATTAACCAAGTATGCATTTCACACTATTTTATATGACAATTTAAACTTTAAAGTAACCCCAACAGAAAACCAATTAAACTCAGGAGTTCTGAGATGATGCTGGGGACCAGAATTTTACATGTCAGAACTAGAATTACCTATATTTCTCACCTTGGTGATTTTGACTGTTGAAGGAGCTCCAGGAAAACCTGGGATGCAAGTCTTGAATTCACTGATTTTACTGAAAGGCCCAACACCACAGCCATTAATTGCAGCCACTCTGAACCTGTACACTGTGCCTGGAAAGAGATCCTGTTTCTTAAGTAATCTGTAGTCTGGTACATCTGCACCTTCCCCCTGAAAATAAAGCAACATTTGTGTTAATTTTAAAAATCTTTCAAACACCATTAGCCTAAAAAAGTATAAAGTGGGTAGTGATAAACTGACATTGTTTAATTTAAACTGAAAATCTATTTAATACTTTTGTACTTATATCAGAATTTACAAAAAGGTTCTGACTGAGGCACCATCTCACCTCAAAACAGCTGATCTAAGATGCAATTTGAGACCACACCTCTAGACAAAAAAAATCCCACTTTTTCAGTCATCTAAATTAAACTGCACCTTGTGGCTATTTTTCCTCAGGAAAGTAAAAGCAAAGTAGCATTTGCAACTACCTTAGTTCTGATTTAGTTAATATAATCTTCTGATCTAAAAAAACCCTTTTAATTTCAAAACCAGTTATTGCTAAAGTTAGGAGTTGCAGTTCGATGTGTAGGAAATCAAAATGTTTTCAAAGAAAAGCCCTGTAAGTTAGTAACAAATTGGTTTCTGAAACCCCATTGTGCTACCATACTTCCATGATTAAAATACACATTGATGCATCACTGATACTGACAATGGAACTGTTTTCTTTCTGAATAATGTGTGAGAAACACAATCAATGTAAGCACTGGAAAAGGTACTGTGCCCCTTAAAGCTAAGATATAGCTTTAAAAATAAATAGTTACAGTGAAGTGCTTTCAAAGAAAGGTTGCTGTTATTTTGCTTCTGTCTCAGGAAGATGTGATTTTTATTTCTAGTTCACTAGGACATCATTAATTTACTTCTTTACCATCAAAACCATTACGCTCTTGCAAATTTCACACCTCTAGCATTTTCTTATACCAACTTACATGTACAAGAACATTAAGTTTGAAAGATCTAATACAAAACCCACTACAGTTCCAGATCTACTCTGTTTTAACAGCCTGGCCTATCTTAGCAGTATCTTTAAGCAAAGATTCCAGGAACAGATAAGAAACTGATTGAAACATTTCAAGGATGTACTGAAATAAGATATTAAGAAGTTGTGGGAGTTTTAGTCTATAAGAATTTTTACTGGCTTGAAAGTTTAGTAAGTTCAAAATTCTTTCCTAGGGCTAGAAATAAGAAAAGAATTAGAAAGAGCAAAATTAGGTATTTCCTATTAACATACATAAACAACATAAGAAAATTCATCCAGTGAGGGAAACAGTACAAAGAGGTGAGAAAAATACATGAGGAACTACTGGTCACAAAATACAAAACTCATACAAGCACCAGATTCTGCTGCAGTATCAGAAAACCCCCCATTTTGTTGTCCACTCTATAAGCAAGAGATTCCAAAACAGGTAAGGGCAAGTTGTTCCAGGGAAGAGTGAGCAGCTACCTTGTTAGAGATGTTCAGTGTCTCCTCTGGCAGCAAGTAGAACTGGCTCACCACAGCACTGTTGTTCTTGAAGATCCCAACGTCGTACCACCGGCGCTCCCTGCTTCTCACTGCTCTCTGTGGAGCTTTCTGGCATGTGAAGAACACATTATGGAGATTACCCACACTTCAGTGCCATGGAAAAGAGCATCAATGCTCTAGGATATGTCAGAGACAACCCCCTTTTGTACCAGTGTTACTCTCTAATAGTTCAAATGAATATGTATGTCTTATTAAAATACTGTGCAAAACCAACTGGTTCTTAGCCATTGACTCAGACACAGTCTGTCATTCAAAAAGCAACAGCTGGGATGTCACATCTGACACTCTAAACTGGGAGGGGAAGACATTTACAGCTGTAGAACTGGGTGTCTGTAGCAGCCTCTAGTTGTGAGTTGGTTTCTCTCAGAGGTCAGGAAGTGTCACAAGGTGGTCCAGCAGCAGCAGCTCCAGCTGGGGCTCAGCTGTACCTCAGCCCCAAGCAGGGGCTCTTTCCCAGGCACTGCTGAACTCGCCTGCAGCTGAGGCCAGGCCTCTGCTGTGGCATGGGGCCATGGTGGGGAAGGGTGTGCAAACTGCTCCTGACTGACCCAGAAAGACAAACTGGCTTTCTTGCCTGTCTCCAGGCACCAGGGAGAGCACTTGCACAGTCAGTGTGCCCAGCAAGACAGGCCAGGGTCCTGCTAGCATGGAAATGGGGCAGGAGTTGCAGCTGCTCTTGGCAAAAGCACCCCAACCCTTTAGCAGCAGCTGCTTCTCCCCATCCTTAGTTCCTCACTTTTGGTGGCAACAGTAGCACCTTGGGTTTGTGTATTAAGTTGTAGGCAGGTGAAATAGGAAGCATTTACTTTTTCAGGCAGTATTTACAGCTTGCATAGCCAGTCCCCATCTCCTCTAGGGAAAAACATCAAGATGTCAGTTAAGTTACGTTTCAAATCTATAGAATCAGCAGCTTACACTAGTCCCATCTAACACATACTTCATTTTTAATTCAGTTGTGCATACAGAAAAACTCTTTACATTTGCACATCATGCAGCAGAGAGACCATCCCGCTGTGCCAGTTGATAAAAATGATTCAACAGCTGAAACACGTCCTTGGATCTCCTCCCAACTACACAACTGCTACTTAGACTCACATCAAACCCACACAATGCAATTAGTTTTACAACAAAATTGTTTACCCCTGTATTAATCATTTCAAGCTCAAAATAAACATTCCTTTTCTTTCAGAAATATAATTTAAAGGAAAACAGAAGAGCCCTTAAAACTAATCAACAGAACAAAACAGGTGCAGCAATTTGATTATACTTTTTCAGACTTACAGAGGAGTGTGAATCAGTTGTCTGTCCGGTATTGACCTTTGTTGAAGGCATGATATAAGCAGTTTCAGCAGCTAAAAACAAAAAGTTACATTTTAAAACATTAAGCAATACAAAAAAATTAACACAAAACCCACAGAATATGACAGTTGACCTCAAAAGCCATTTACAAGTATTTGTCGTATTTTTTGCACAAGTATGTCTCAGACTTCTTTTACATGCAGTTCTATTTATAACACCAACTAATTTTGGCTCAGAACAATTCTGACAGTCTGGCATTGGAGGCTGCTACAGATAATACAAACAGAAGGCAGGACTCAGAAAATTCTAAAAAGTGACAGGATTATGAAATTGATACAAAATGTTTGCGAATGAACAATCTAAGTACCAGATTGAGGCACATACTGGGGACACTGTATGAATAGTCTAAGCATGAAATCCTAATCTGATTGCATTTCTGACATCAATACAGTCTGAATTCTGAACATGAGCAGTTAATCTGTAAACAATCCTAACAAATGGGAACAGAGCATTACTTTTAAAATGGAATCTTTAAAAAAAAATTAAAGATCAAGCACATGATCAATAGAAGGGGATATTAGTATTCTGTGCTTGTGTTCCTGGGTTTTGCTTTCAAAATACAATACTGCTTGATAAAAATTATGCTATACATACAACATCAATATGAGAATACAGTTCTTTAATTAACACTCAAAACAATAATAAGCACAGCCTGTTGATATTTGTGAAAAACAAAACTTGAAAAACTGCCCATATGTTTCTTTTCCACATTGCTGCTTATTTTGGGTATTTCCAGCAGACTGTGAAGAGGCCAGCACACTTGACCAGCAGCAGTGAGCTGGCCACATTAACTGGCCATATTAATTACAGAGGTCAATTCCTTAAAATCAAAATCATCCAAGGTTACTATTTTAGTCTTTTGCTAAATAAATAGACAATCACTGAATGAAAGCAAATGTGCAGTGGGCACCAAAGCTGGTTACCATTGCTATTCAGAAAATGGACTTCTGCATAAATGAAGATTTTAAAGGACTTCTCACTGATAGGAAACATGGTGATTTACAAAAGTACAGAAGGAATAGCATGATTTTCAAAGATGTGTAAATCATAGCAGAGATCATCCAGGCTGCACAAGGTCTTCAATGCCCAAAGCCCTATCTCCATCCCAGATACTACTCAAGATGGGAATCCCACCACACTAGGGGAACTCTGATGGCCTTAGATATATATGGCTCAAAATACAGTATGTGAAACACATTTCAAACCTTCAGATTTTGAATTGAATGTTGTTAGTGAAGTTTCATCTTTAACAACTGCCCCATTTGTACTTGATGATTCAGTTTTAACAGCCTGCTGGGTTACCATAGTTTGTGAGCTGGAGACAGTACTGGATACAGAAGCATCAGGATTTACAGTTTGTTTGTCCAAGTCATGTAATTCACCTACATTTGCTGATGTCTGAGCACCTTTAAAGAAGGAAAATATTAACCAGAATTTAATATTGGTAACACTTAACAAATCCCAGCTTGATCTAATGGCTTCAGGTTCATATAAAGCCTGAGTTTAGCTCAGAATTAGGTTAGAATAGATCTGATTATATTGATTGCTAATGCTTTCTTTAGGTATGTAGCTAACAAAACTCTGTCTGCACAGTCATAAACAAATGTATTTAAACAGTTATTTTAAGCTTGTTATTCTATATCTATCTGGTCACAAAAGAATTAATTTGGGAAAAAAACCACTAAAATAAAGCATCCCTAAAATCAGAATCACAGCTTTGTAACCATCAAATTAAGATTAATCCCTGTGGAAGCCTGTTGCTCACTTAGCAATAAGAACCAAAATTTCCATGTGATACTTAAATTACACGGCAAAGAACATAAAAATCCAAAAACCTATAAATCATATGACAGTCAAATATAAACAGATTAGGTGATTAAGCCTGGATTCAATACACTGAACTTAAGGCACTTCAGTGAAATGCCTAAATCAGTGTCTTGTCATCTTTTATTCCCTCTACAGTCAGAGGGAAACATGCTTCTCCTACATTGCCTGAAATTTTACATCAGTCAATAGCTTTTCACTGTTAACTGACAGAGAAGTGTCAAAGTCTGGAGTTACTGTCACCATGATGTTGTAAAATGTTATCTGTCCCTTTTTATCTGATGCTAAAAATGGCTATTTATGTTTAAAGAGACACATTTGCCATCATAATAACGAATATATTGGGAATTTCATGTCCTTGCAACACTTCAAACAACTTAAGATTTCAATTTTCCTGGTTATCTTCTAAAAATATGTTCAGTAATAAGTAACACAAGTTGGGTGTTTTAAACTACAAAGGACTCTTACATAATTTTAAATTACAAGACAGAACCAATCTCATTTTAGGTTTTTGAGGTGAATTTTAACTCTCACTTTTTAATTTTTTTTTTTGTATAATCATCTTACTTGAAGTACAAACAGGCAAAAGAGAAGGGGCATTTGATTCTTTGAATCCTGTAGCATCTCCATGGTTTTTCATAGTCTCCTGTGCAACCTTGTTTTCAGGTACTGCAACCTTTTCTTTTCCTTCTGCTTTTGAGTTGGAGGAAAGGGAAACTTGGACCTAACCAAAACAACACATTTGTTAATGTTAAGCTGCAAAGTTCAGTAATTTCAGCTGCCAACATGGCATGAAAAATGCTTGCTTGTAAACAACAAATTAAAATCCTCCAAACATTTCCTCTAATACTTTAAATTAGACCAAGAAATCAACCTCTCAATCCACCTTACCTTAGCCATTATAAAGAACAGCCTCAAACTCTGAGTTTCTACTGCTAGTGAAATTCATAGTATTTCTATATGTGTTTTCTCTAGGAATACCTTATGGATCCCATACAGATCTAAGACTTTAGACAATTCAGAAAAGGTCTGAAGTTCTAAAAATGGGAGCCTTTAGCCAGAGTTTGTCCTCATTTTTTCTGTTGAATTGGCACACAGTGGAACATGTACAACTGCACAACCAGACAGACAGTAATTGGATTTAACCTGCACTAGGAATCTACCACTAAGCAAACTACCATGAAACTAAACTAAACTATCAAAGAAGGAATATGCCTTATTCTTTTTGCTTCCTACATTAATGTCACCAACATTTTGAGGATGAATAGTATTCCTGCTGGTATCAGGGTCCCAGTTAGCATTTTGGAAGTCAATACAGATGCAACTCCTTTCTGCATTAACAGGAAGAGCACTTGAAAGGCTCAATCATACTGTCAATCATAAAAGTAAAAAGTTTGTAACAAAAGTATGTAAGAAAACAGACACAACTACTTCAGCAGGTGTCTGTCTTTTTGTTTAATTTGGGTTTTTTTTCTAAGACCTTAAAAGTATGCAAGGACCTTTAAAACTCAGAAATAGTTTCAATAGTTTCAATAGTTCGCTACCTTCCCACACTACTTTCCCAAATGCATTTTTTAGTTTGCACTTACATTATTAGGAATGAGATTATTTGTTTGGCTGGGATGATCCACCTTCATTTCTGGATAAGGGATGCTAGGCAATGATTGTGGACTTTGATGTAGAGAACAGCCACCTTGCAGGTAAACAAAAGCAAATTCCCATCAGTTACGTAACACTCATTATATTGGTTGGAATCTATTCCAGTAAGGGAGACCAAAGTTGCCTGAAGAAAAACTTAGCTGTAAATCTGAAATGAAACTGTATGGCCAAGCAGTCAGATAAAATCCCTTCCTCACTGTTTCCTTTCTCAAACTGTGTTTCCTTTCTCAGTGCTGTACAAATATCTTCATAATGCAGAGAGCTGGCCAAAACCAACAGAAACAAGCTAAAGAGGAGTTTTCCATAATTATGATGCAGGCATTTGTGGAATAACCAAAGGATTAGGGTCTCTCTTTCACAAAATGGTTCTTGGAAAAAGAAACTTACATTTATTACTTCTGCAGCCCTCTAGTCTGCCTGTGCACAAACATCAGTGTAATGTGATCTGACTACTACCTTGTGAACTCAGCACTGACGTCTCAGGAACGCCAGTACCAGGAACTGCAGCCACCGGTGGCACTGGTGAGTCAGCATGCAACTGAAGAAGATATCCTTCCACGGTAGGGACTTCATCCCACTTCAGCTGAAAAGAGTTGGTTGTAGCTCTAATCAGCTGTACCTGTGATGGTGCTAGAGGTCTCTCTACAAGGAACCAATAAAACATAGATGCTATGTTAGAAATTGCCCTCCCTTGTCAGTTTATTAAATATCTGTATATTGCAAGTGAAATCAGTAACTCCTTTTCCACTGATGCACAATATATACCTGATTCAACAAGAAACTGTTGTCAAAGGTGGCAAGTCAAGTCAGAGAATTACAAAGTGCCATGTGAAAGTATTCAAAAATGCTCAAGTTTTGATACTTTGTTTTTAATGGCTCTGCCAGCAAGCCTGTGGGTTGTAGCTACATCATTGTAGGGATTACAGAGATAAGAAAATCCTTGTGCTTCCCTAAAAGGCTGCAGGTAGCTCTTTGCCTCCTAAAGCTTTATATAGTCCTGAAAAGAATTCATGAAATATTCCTCTTCCTTTTTGCTTGCACCCTGTAGCTGAAGTGAGCTCTCCCTCTAAATTCTTCTGCATAGGCACAATTAATGCCAATATCCTGCTCCTCTCACTTGCCTCCATGCCTGACTAGCTTGCAGTCTTAAGCACATCCCTCCCCTGCTACTCTTTTTCATCTTCTCATCTTCTGAAGGAAAAATGAAAAAGGAAAAAAAGTTCTGTTTTACCTCCCTCTCTCCCAACACCATCTCAGTGTCCTGCCACCTATGCAGCTACTAATGAGTTAGATTAGTGCTCTAGACTTCCCTTTATCCCCAGAACAATTTGGTCCTTTCTCAGATTCAACAGCATCTTTTTGCAGTCCAAAAGATGAGGAAGCAGCAGCAGCAATGATCCCAAGAGAAGGAGTGGTTTGGTAAAAAAGAACAAGTAGCAGCAGAAAAAGAGAGGCCAGGAACCCCGAGTTTAGGCAAAACAGCCTTTAGCATCTTGTATCAGCTGACTATGGCAAAATCTAGCCACAAAGTTCTTTTAGAAGGTTTAAACAAGCCTTCCTAATTTTTTCATCTTAAGTTATAGCTGTAGCCTTTAAATGATCGACAGTGAAGGACAGTTTTTAAAATAATCCTTAAAATTTAAATAATATTTGAGTTTGCTACAGCTTTAATATTCTGACCATCAGTCATGCTAGCTTCCCATATGTTAATACAAGTCAAAACACAGTACAAGTCTCTTATTTACTTCTGACTCACCAGTGTCAAGGTACCAAAGATCTTTGCAGCAGACTTGATTGTTCCAAGCTTTTCTGTAACCATCTCTACCACTCCAGATGTAGAGGCGAGTGCCAACGGCTACAGCACAGTGTCCTGCTCTTGGCCCTGGTAACAAGTTACTCTTGTCCTCCTGGCAATCTGAGATCAGACCTATCCATTCTGTGGTATCTAGCAAATGAAACTCAGAACATTTAGTTCCTAGATGCTTTCCAAAACAAGAAATAAAGATGTCAATACACTTAGCTGCTCAGAAAAAAATTAAATCACCTGTGGTTTTACAGGCAACTGCATTTAAAATTGAAATATTACAAAGAGAAGGTCACTTTCCAATTAGTGTGCAAGACAAAATCAACTAATACAGGTAGAATTTTCTGACCTCTGCTTATCTCTCTCAGGCAACTAGATCAAAAGTTGAGGATTGAGGAATAGTACTACCATGCTTAGAAAAAACTCATTTCAGGATCTGTCTCTAGGGTTCTTCTATGAATGAAGGAGTGTTTACATTACTTAGTAGTAAAGTTGTATTAACAAAGAATTGCAGAAGCAAACCTGCTGAATCTTCAGAGAAAAATAATAATTAAGGTATCACTTTTCAAGAGAGGTGCAAAAAACTGGCAACTTTTTTAGTCAGCCAGGATTACAACTATGTTTCCTAAACTTTTCTCAGGGTCTTCAAAATAGTTACTCTACTCTGTTAAGGAAATATTAATTCAAAATGCCCACTCCCAGAAAGGCAGAAGGACTAACCCAAATTAAGGTAAGAAAATGAACCGGTGCATTTCCATTCACCATCAGGAGCAGTAATTTCACCTCCTGCTGACTGTGGAACCCATCCACCAAAAACATACATTCTGAAACATAGGAAAAGAGGGAAGAGGGAAACAGAAAAGAAAAGCCAGTTAACATCTAGATCTGCTGCATGTGCTCTCTCAAACTAGGACAAAACAGAATATTTCCAGTGCTTTACAGTTCTGGTTTACAGAAAATTTTATTTGTATCTACTCTCTTTATGAAGTACTGTTGCAGACATCTACCTTCTGAATTTTTTGAGTAAGTTAACTGATTTAAAAACCCAGCTAAACAAAAAAAAATCCCAGAAATTCCTCAAACAACTTCCTAGAAACAGAAGTTAGTACTGTAACATTTAACAAACCACCAAACTGCTAACGCTCTCCAAAAATCACACAATTTCCACAACCCTTTACTGCAGACCTCTCAGTAAGCCATGCTAAAGTAAGATGACTAATATCTAAGTCAGACATCAAAATTTAAAAATATAACGCAGGCTACAAACTACTAACATTTTAAGCAAACAATAATAAGTTAAGCTGTTGGATTGTAAGATAAAGCTTTCACACTTCTTTCCCCCCTTGCCTCTTTCTCCTCACAGCAGCTTGTGAATTGATATAAAACAGACTGAAACCCATTTTATCAATGCTACCTGCCAAAACAAACCATATTGGCAAGCAGCAGAGTAATGAGAAACAGACTACAGAAAAAGTGTGGTATAGTTTTGCCTAGAAGTAGTTCTACTCTTTGAGCAGTGTCTTTGCATAGCTAGTTCATTTGTGCCACACACACAGAGGCACCCAAGCTCACTCCTGACAGAGGCCCAGCTGAGGCAGCCCCAGAAGGCAGAAAGGTGCTGTAAGAAGCCCAGAAAGTGCTTGTGGGTTGGGCAGATTGTCCTGCTGGATGGAAACACTGACAGTTTGATACCCGTAGGTTAACAGTGGTAGTACTTAAAACAGCAGCAGAAAATATTCTACAGGGCTGATGGTTTATAGTGAGCAGTAGTGGGTAAGCATCATCATTCTCCTACTAGGTGTACCTTTCTAGAGGTGAGCTTTTAACAACAGACATACTTGTTTCCTATTACATTGGCCGTATGGAGACTGCGAGGAAGTGGGACTGTCCCTTTGGTTTCTGGTCTTGACCAGGTCATGGTTTCTAAAAGAAAAAGAATGAAATCCTCAAAAGAAATCTCATTACTACATATTTCACTACCTGGATTATAGGAGGTAACATATCTCTAATATTCAGCAAAACAAAATTTCACCTTTTAAGATGGCTACTTTAAGAAAGAAGGTGCAATAACAACTTGGCACTTGTTTTAAAAAATCACAGGAAATACTGACAAACTAACTGTTTATCAAACAGATATCTTATGGTTTCCTTATGGCTATTCAGCTCTGTTTCTTTAGAGTGTTTTAAAGACTGTCACTATGATAACCATCTCACAGTGTACCCATAATCAGTGAGGATAATATATGCAAACAATACTGTATCTATTTAATTCCAAACATTACAAAAGGTTAACACTGTGATGCCTCAATAACATCTGCACCACAGCATGCCATTAACCATTCTACACTGTAATTTCTCCTCTCAGCCAGTAAGCACTGACTTCTACTGGCAAAACAACTCACCTATGTCAAGCTCCCAGAGATCATTAAGCCGACAGCCACACATCCCTCCAAAAATATACATCTTTGGGCTTCCCACATCCTTTCTGCAGTACACAATGGCTGTGTGAGACTCTCGGGGAGAAGGCAAGATTCCTTTGGTCACAGGAATGCTCCAGCCGACCACGCCAGAACCGTGTTGCAGCTCCAGTTCATAGAAATCATTTAAATATCTAGGGTATTATTGTCAAAGCATGAAAAACTCACTTTATAAGCATGATGACAAATGCACTTTAAACCCTGACCACTTCCAAGTATTACAGACTTCTGTCTTGGGAGGGTGTAGAGTTTTAAACCCTCAAAACATTTGATGCATTGCGGACAGTACCGAATCTGGATTTAAAATGGATTTAAAACAGAAAAAATGAGAAAGTACAGCCTGTTGCCTCTAAGGAAACACAGTCTCAGAATTTTTGCTACACTGTATTACATGAAAGAAACATTCAACACCAGTAAACAACATAACTACACATGGATACACTTGGAATAAACTGAAAAGTTTTGAGAAATACATGATAACAAGGGAGATTAGAGATCAATTTCTGCAACTCTAAGGCAAGGAAGATGAGAGGAAGCTGTTTCTTTTCTTCTGTCTCCAGGCTGGACAATAGACAATTAGCCATTTGTTGCTGAATCTATCAGCAAGTTATTTTTAGATAATGGTCTCTGAATCTTGGCACTCACACCAGATACCTCTTGTTTACTGAGCTTGAAATCATCAGTTTATAGCTCAGTGGTTATAAGTGCTCTGAACTGCAGGTGGATGAGGATATAAAACTTCAGCATTAGCATTATAACACTGTTTGCTGACAATAAAGGCAACTTCAGCTGTTACTGTAAAAAACTTCCAGATTAATTCATAACTGTTTTCCACAGCAATACAGAAGACACTGGATGTGTCACGAATTCCCTGGTGACTCATGAGACTTTGCTGATTGAGGCAATTCTGACGAACAAGCCATTCTTAAAAACATCACCCAAAATACCAGGAAAAACACCAAAGTCTACTCAGGTTTCCCTATAAAAGTGTCAGAGCTGTCAGTCAGTGTCACATATTGTGGGATTAGCAGGAGGAATACTCAAGCTTCATTGCATGCAACCCCTTCACTGCACAAATGATCCAGCTGTGAGTACTTGGTATGCAGGACAGCCTGCCTAGAATCTTCCTTTCCAGAGTTGTCACATCTGGTCATTTGTTTTTAGAGCCATTAAACTCTAAGACAAATCAGCATACCTGGGGACATTATTATTGGAATCTTCACTTTCATTTGCCAGACCACCAAATAAATAGCACTTGTTACCATATAAAGAAAAGCTATGGCCAAGCCGAGGGCAGGGTGGTGATCCATTTGAAGGAGCTTGAGGTTTTACTTTTTTCCAGAGCCATCGACTTGCCTTGAAGACAAGAAAAATATATTCAGCAATATCTTCATTTGTAGTCAGTCACAGTAAACAGAATTAACATAATATTAACACTTGCATATTTTCTGAAATATTTTAAGGGAGCGCTGGTCTTTTCTTAGGACATCCATTAAAAGGGACATGTAAGAGCTAACCTTAATAAAACATTAAATATTTTATACTTTAATTAGTCTAGATGGAAGTCTCTATTTCAAAGTTACTTAGATTTTCCTCCACCTTCAGAATTGAAAGTTTATTCTTTCTGGAGCAGAGCAAAGCTCATGTAATTTTCCTCTGCAGTTGATAAAAGAAAATGCAGTTGTTCATAAACAGATAAATAAAGTTGTCCTCGAAAACAAAACATCTTCATATGATTCCTACCTGCAACTCATATAAATCATTGCTATATCTTCCATATTCAACCATTCCTCCAAAAACTAGTATTCTGGTACCATCACAAACAAATCCATGTGCTGCACAGCCTGGAGGAATATCTCCCCTTACAGCAGGAAGGAACCATTGATTTGTAACTATAAGAGAAAAAAAAAAATTCAAACACCAAAACGTGTATTTTTAAAAACCTCTGCCTTCTGAAGAATTACCTTTTATCTGTAGATAACCGTGAACTGGCTATTTGCTTAACACTAAGTTTTAACTGATATATTATCATATATTTTTAAACAAAAAGAGAAGCAAACACCTCTATCAAACCAATGTTCCTCAATATATGAATGAGTCCATGAGGTCCCTGTAACTAAGTCAGTGACAAAGGGTCACGCAGCAATTTAATAGGCTTGCCAAGAATAGAGGCTAACGAGGAACACAAGTGCAGTTCCACACAAAAGAGATAACCACACTAACTCAGAGGGAGCTAGCCCTAGAAACAGAATTATTAGAGCTACAGCAGCATGGCAGTGTGCCTGGTCTTAATAGCCCTATTCAAAAACTAATTACACCGTTCTGGGACCCATTTTAATATCCACAGAGTGCTGCACTGATCCGTGGGAGAGGCACAGAGTCGAGGAAGAGCTACTGAGACTGTCTGATCCAGCAGCAGCACATTGGCGTTTAAACTGGTCTGCAATTTAAGAGTTACAGGGGACAATGTCTTCTTTCTCCTACACTTTTTTATGAACACGAAGAGGAAAACTATGAAATTAGACACTTCCAGTGAACATTGCTGCAGGGGATTAAGCTGTGTGCCAGCTCCTCGAAAGTCATCACAGCATAGCAAGAGCAATGGATGACATCCCACACTCCGGCAGCCCAGGTCATAACCCTGCATCTTAAAACCCAGAGGAAAAAAAGGTCATTTTGGGTCAAACACTCATCCAGAAACTGGAACAACCGAGTCATGATCCTT
This sequence comes from Climacteris rufus, assembly GCA_013398175.1. Lineage (NCBI taxonomy): Eukaryota > Metazoa > Chordata > Aves > Passeriformes > Climacteridae > Climacteris > Climacteris rufus. The sequence goes on from VZRZ01000683.1 coordinate 507,759, forward strand.
TTGTCACTGCTGCAAAAGGGAAACACCTTTAGCAGAAAGTTTGGGCAGAAAAAAACACAAAAGTCATGACAAGACTCACTCAAAAGGCACCCATCAGAATCTCTGTTCTGATAGACAGCATAACTGTTCTAAGAGTTTTCTTTGGATTACTTGGCAGAACAGAAAGGTTAAGAGAATTTTTTTTCCTTCTCCTCTCAAAACTGTTTTAAGTATAGTAGATCTTTAAGCTGTCAGAGAAAAAATTGCCCGGAAAAACCTCAAGCAGCCAACACTGGCCGATTGAGAAGCACGGATCAGTCACTTAACTCTCCCGTCTCGGCCCAAGCTCTGAAATTACACGCAAGTTTTCCAGCCTCGTTCAGCATTCCGTACGCTGACTTTCTTTAGGCGTCTAATCTTTCGCAAATAAAATCGGTCTTGGCAGCTTCCTGTTTGGAAAGGCTCCCGATGCCAACATGCTCACTTTTCCAACCAGGATTCCTATTGCAGCGCCTTCAGCTCCCGTGAGCCGCCGCCACCAGAGGGGAGCGGGGGGATCCGGACACCGGTGGGGACGAATCCCGCCCGCCGCCATTCAGCCGCCACCTGCCAGGGCACCCTCCGCAGCCCCGCGCAGAGCCTGGGCAAGCCGGGCAGACGCGAGAGGCACCAAGAGATTCTCCCGGTTCCCTTTTCCCGGAAAGGTCCATTAACCGCGCAGCATCAGCCGGGGCGCAGCGCTACCCCAGGGAAGCCCCCGGCCCAGGCGTATTTCCC
>VZRZ01000683.1:509134-535706 GCA_013398175.1 Climacteris rufus
TTAAACTAGCTAGTGGTAGGCGAGGCGGTGCTGCTGCCTGCAAGGTGTGCAGCGAGAAAGAGATGGGTTGCTGTTTAAACACTGAATATTGAGATTAGCAACCCAGGTTTCGGTTCTACAGCTGCCAGCGGGTGCTGTGAGTGATTTCGAAGGTCTCGCTCCGCAGGAGAGAAGCTGCTCGCTTTCCTGTGTGAGGGGGATGCTGTGTGAGAATATAAACGTGTGAGGCTGAGGGGAATCTAAAGAAGGTGTGTCTGGTGCTAAAAGCCTCTTCTCGCTGCTGAGCTCTACATAGTGAATTATTAAGCTGAGATGTTACCATCGAGGTTGGACACGAGGCGGAATTTCTTCAAAGGAATGGTGATTAGACATTGGAATGGGCTGCCCAGGGAGGTGGTGGAGGTGTTTAAGGGAAGACTGGACCCGGCACTGAGTGCCATGTTCTGGCTGATATGGGGGTGTTCGGTCACAGGTTGGACTTGATGATCTCTGAGGTCTTTTCCAGCCAGATTCTGTGATTTTGTGGCGGTGCTACTTCCTTGCCACTAATCCCGGGGGTTCTGCCAGGTGAAGGAGCTGGTCCCAATTCTGCAGGCTCGTTTTGCTGTGTGCTGCTTAGATCTCTTCAGATTCACATAGAAATGGGAGGCAGGTGAAAAAAACACCAGTGGATTTTGATGAACATGAACGTAATACAGCTTAAATACCATGGTACAGAAAAAATACTGATACTTGTGGCCATCGGCACGAAGCACAACTATATGGGTAACTTTTATTTTTCATTCAAGCAGCACTGCAAAAGATGTATTTCTGTACAAAACCAGACACAGATAATACAGTTTGGGCATGTTTGAGACATACGGTTGAAAAGCTGCATTTTTGGCTCCTGAAAATGGAACAGCAATCTTCATTTAAAACGCTTCAGATTTTTAAGACCTCGACTGATTACTGCTCATTAGTTTTCCACTGCCTCATGATAAAAATACGAAAAATAGTTTAGTGTTAAATATGATTATTGTTATCCTTTCAGTACATGAAAGTCTTGTGACAAAACAGTGTTTTATCATTTAGAAGGCTCATTCCTAGAAGGGAGGGAGAGAATTTGAATAAAAGGAGTGCTGTAGAAATAAAACTGCAAAAGCATTGCAGAAGAGTTTAGGAGGCAAGGTATCAACATGTGCTGCTTACCTTGGTCTAAGATCCTTTTGCATCTAAACCAAACTTGTGGATTAAATGCTCAAAGATTAGGACATGAGATGCTTCAAGTCAAAGTGGACATTCAGAACTGACTTTTGGAAGTTTCCCTCAGCTTTGACTCTCAAGAGCTCTGCCAACAGACACTGGAAAAACTTTGGCTCTCAGTTAGACTTTGGCATGTTGTAGTCTGGCTCTTGCACACTAGTTACCTGTTCACATTTACCGTAAATAATGACTAGAAACCTAACTTGCAGTTAGACTGTTGCAGTAACTTCTGGAAGGGTTTATTTCCTTCTCTTTCCCCCACCCCCTTAAGACTTTTTGTCTTATGGGATTTGTTTGCAATCTGCTAGCTGAAGCTCTGAGGCAAGTCTGCCAGATCTGGGGCTGCATCATCATTCTGCACATCTGGAAGTGGTTTATGTGCTCTCATTCCTCCAGTGCGGCGTCTGGACTCTGTGCTATTCCTCAGCAGCAGAGAAAGAAAAGAAAACCAGCACAACTCAAAAGTAAACTTTGAAGAGCTCGAGAAAGGAATTGAATCGTAAAACTGTTCTGTGCCCTGTAAGGCCCTTGTGTGGGTGACTTCACAGGAGGATGGTGGTCAAGGAAGCTTTGGCAAGAGTGCTGACAGCTGTGGGTTATCTAGGATCCAAGTAAATAGCTCCTCAGCGCTTCAGGAGAGAGGAGTCCCGAATACTGTGCTGCTTTGGAGAGGTAAAAAGACTAATTAAGCAGGAAATATCTGAGTAGTAATGTCACTGTTTTTGAGCTTTCCCTTCTGCAGCCCCTCGTTTTGTTATGGGATTTGGCAGCTGAGTTAGGGACTGCCAGGTTCCAGGAAATAATGTCTACAGTCAGAACAAATTGAGTAGATATTTGCAGGGGAACAAATATACCTCTCTTTTCTTAAAAATCAGTAGGTAATCAGCTGGTGTTTCAGAGGCTTAGGAGGCTTCTAGAGCTCAATCTTGTGTGGGAGTCTGCCTTTGGATTTTAAAGTTTAAAACATGGCTCAGTCTATGTGGATTCAATAATTTCTGAAGACACCATGCAACTGTGTCTGTGCAGCTTTCATCTTGCAGTGATCATCATGTCTGTTTGTGACTATTGTTGCAAATGCTGATTCAAAGATAGGAGTCAGCTCTGTGGAAATCAGTGGCAGGTTGTGATGAGCTACAGTGCGGTTAGAAAATTGCTGTAAGAGCATAGCAGGTTCTGTTGTCTCTCTGCTTACCTAAATGAGCAAAGTTTTTAAATGCAAAAGAAGACTATACTCGGGTGCAATGCATGAAAGAAGGGCTTTCTCAGCTGTGGGGCTTTTTTCGACAGATAAACTCCATTTCCTCTGTGTAAATTAATGCCACATGAAGAGAGTGGTTTGCTGGAATGTAGATAAGTAGTGCAGATATGAAAGAACTTCCAGAAATACTCCTTTCTCACTGCAATTTAGTCATCTGTTGGGACCTAAATACATGTGAATATAAGTGGTTTGTAAACAAAGCCACATCTTAGATTTTTATATATATATTTTTTTGTTGTCATTTAGCTTGTTGTTCAAAGTAGAGACTAATTTAAAATGCTGCCTGAACTTGGGCATTAACCAATGAGAGTTGGTCAGTTTTGTGACTCAGGTTTCAAGAATTCTTCCTGTTCTGTCTGTCTTCTCAAGGAGTTGTAGTAAACTTCACTTTTATATGTGCACAGAACCCATCTTATATCTTTATCTATGCTGTAATATGTCCATATCTGTATGTGTGAAAACAGAAAAAAATTCTTTCTGTCCTATATCCAGCTACATAGTATAAAGGTTATATCACACAATTGCATTTCTCTCCCCCACCCCCCCAACTTCTGGTGCTGTTTTTTACTGTTGGCTGTTGTTGTTTTGGTTTTGTGGTTTGTGTTTTCTTCCATAAGCAGTAGTTTTGGGTTCAGAATTCAAACGAATGTTGTATTTCTCATAATCCTGTATTTTAGGGATTATGTTCTGTCTTCTCAGGCATAAAGTCATGGCAGCTCTCAGGCCTGGACTGGAAGCACGATTTTTGGGAAGGTTAATTCCTTTTCTTCAGCATCTTAAACAATGTGCATAAACACAAACCACATTACACATACTGGAAGGATACAGCTTTTAGAAAACATTTTCACTATTGCTCTCAATTTTTTTGACAGTCTAGAAGACCCTGCACATAAGATTCCCATATGTTTGGGCATGCATAATTCAGCAAGAGATTAGTATTTGTGACAGTATAGGTGAAATAGGTGATAAATGTATTTATAAATTGCATTACTGGGTATTTTAATACTTCTTTGCACAGTGTTTTAAAATGTACTGAAAATCATGTACTGACATAAGTGATCAGACGGGATTTATTAAAATGTTTTTTTACATCCTGTTAGTTGCCCAGATTAAAATATGAAGTATTTCTAGCCCAGAATATTAGTTATTTGTTCCAGAAAAATAAAGGTATTTACAGAGATTAAGTGCAGTTTTATTTTTACCTGTTCAGCAGTAAAATTTGATAAATGGAAACCTTATCCTTGAAATAGCTATCTAGAATTCACTTCTGGTATTAATGATTTTTTTTTCTCTCTCTCTCTCTTTTTTTTCTTTGAATTATTTTTTTAGTTTTATTTTACCACAGACCACAGTTCTCACCCAACAGGACACATGGCTCTTTTAAAGAAAAGTAAGAGAGATTAAAAGCATTTGCAAGAAGTATTTTTCAAAAGAGGACAAAAGTATCAAATACAATTTCTCGTGTAACTGTTGTCACAGTTGTGTATGAATTTGTACTTCTAATACTGCTAAATTGTGCTTGACTTCAAGTATGCAAGTAACTCTTTTCCTGTTAACTGTCAGATAAGTACAACCATAATTCCCATTAATTTAAAATGACTTAAAATTGATTTAAAATTTACTGCATGAGACTGGAGGTTCTGAAATTTCCCACCAATGGTGCCAGTTTCATGTGAGCTGTGCCTACAGCACTGAACCTGACTTTTATACAGAGCTCTGCACAAGAATACTGTTTGTACTCAAAATTGAGGTGTGGCCCCAAGAAATTTGGGGTTCTCATCAGCTGTCAGAGCCAGTGACTGAAAATGGACTGGTGTTTGCCTTCACTTATGCACCCAAAATTTCTCTGAAGTCAATGGACTTTTTCTTCAACTGGTTCAAATTTGTGCAGGTTTGGTGACATATGTTCATCAATTTCAATTTAGTTTCATGCTCAGTTGTGGCTACTTGGCCCTTTTGATTAAAATAGTTCAAAACACTATTCCCTTTGCTCTTTTGAACCTTAGGTACCTTTTATGGTAGTGCAAAAGTAACAAAGTAGTCTGAAACAAAAAAATTACACTGCTGATGAGGGCAATGTATTCTTTCCCTGTTGTACTGGGTGAGCTGTCCGAGTACCTGTGCATGGTTGGTTTGTGTTGAACGACTTAAACTGGTACAAGACAGTCTTCTAGGAACTATAAATCAGAATACACTGTCAAGTCTTTGCTGTTCTATGCTTTGTTTTGATTTTACTAAGTAAAATTACCCTGTCAAAATAAGTATTTTCAAGTTCTTTGAAACATTCCTGGCTTTAGTGGCATTCTGGGTTTGTTTTTCTAGAATTTTTAGAGCTTTGTTCAAATACACCTTGAAGATCTGGACACTGAAATGGATTTTAAAAATCTCTTGTGTTTGAATTTTTATCAGGGAAGCAGGAGAGAAAGAAAGGACTATGTAAAAATAATTAACTCATAAAGTGAGCATAAGCAAATAACAGATTAGCCAGGAAAAAAACAGTTCTAAGCTCCCGGTAAAATTCAGAAACATGTGAATTTTCTGGTATGGATAACATATATATTGGGACTCTTCTGATTTAGTGAGCAAATTACCCATGAAAATCAGATAGTTGGGGATTGTTTTAGTAGGGGAGGGATACTGTTATGTTTCTAACACAAAATTTTTAGCTTGATCAAATAACAGGAGAAAAACACAATAGATGCAGGTTGTCAAATTCTTCTGTAATCTGTAGTGGGTGCAAATTAGATTTTTTTTTAATCAGATACTTTAAATCAGGTACTTTAATTAGCTGTTATACCAATTGTGAACACATTCTCCCTTTTGTTTCAGTTAATCAGATCTTGCTGTTACTTCTTGTCTTAACCGTGTGTGCCATTCTGTATAACAAAGTTCACCAAGTGCCACTGGCATTAAAAAATGAAACAGGTAAGTGATTTGCACTTCTGTTTCATTTATGTTCCTGTTTTATATTCCTCTGTCTTAACTTAAACAGCACTCTTCATCTTACTGAATCCTGTTTGTCCTGCAGTAGATGAGCTACTCACACTGTTGCATGTGGTCTGGGATGCAAAACTTTTTGCTTCTCAATTACTTGGATAAAATAGTAGGAGCTTGATAGTAATGACTGAGAGTTGTAGCTCTGATTCAAGTTTTTACCCAGATGTCACTGATGTAGGTGGAAGGTGGAGTATATCCTTACTTGAGCTGAACAAATTTGGGTTGTCAAGTAGTAATAAACTTTAATCACAACTTGCCTCACTGGGAATGTCCTTGGCCTGCTTTTTCATTTCAGATGGACAATCATCTCTTGACATTTACAGCAGAAGTTTTTTCTGGAATTTTTATAGTGACAGAAATCTGCTAGGGTTAATAAGATTGGACTAGTATTAAATGTTTATACAAATAGCTTATCCACTGTTCCCAAGGTAAACAACTCTGTCATGATACAAAGCATTTCTTTCAGTATATTTTTGTTGAGGTTGTTATGACTGTAATTGTTATGTTTTAACCAGTATAAATATATGCACATAAGTTCTGTGAGTTGATCAGTGCTAATCAGGGATAAAAATCTTTCTAAGCAGGAATGTGACCTCATTCAGTATTGTTTAGGTTTATTCCCTTATGTCATTGCCAAGTTCCTGCTTGTACAAAATTTTGCACTATTCCTTTCAAGCCAGCTTGCCAAAGAAGTGCAACTCATGGAATTGCACCATCCCTTTGACTTACCTCTTTCCTTTGATAAATTTGGAACCTATTCAATTTGTACTAAATATAGCTGAGAAGTAGAAGTCTCAAAGGTATTCAAACCTCTTCAGGTTTCATATGAATAAGCAGCTACATGAAGGACAGGTTGAATTGTGCCCCTGCTGAGTAGAAGATGCTGAGAATTCTCATCTGTTCTGTTTGGAGGCATCTGACAGTCCAGTCAACTGCACATAGTTCTGCATTAACAACAGTTCATGCTGTGTGCCTGGCCAGATGGGGATGTGTCTAGGATGTGGTAAGGAAAAACGGGGTGGCAGTGAAATGATCCCACTGCTTATGGAAGTATGGAAGTACTTACTCCTGTGACCCAGATCTGATGTAAAATGGCTTTGTTTCTTGTAGCTGATTTGGAGAGCCCTGAGGAAATGGAAGAAGAAATCCCAGTGGTGATCTGCGCTGCCGCGGGCAGAATGGGTGCGGCTGTAGCAGCAATCAGCAGCATCTACAGCAACACAGAGGCCAACGTTTTGTTCTACATAGTTGGGCTGAAGACAACCCTCCCACATGTTCGGTACACACCAGCCTTGGTTTGTTTGGGGCTGTGCTTAGAGCCAGGTTGCTGTTCTCCCTAGCACAGGCATAAGCTTTGGAGGACTTCTCAGGGAAATGTAGTGCTGTTGGTGGCAATCCCCAGGATTCTGTATGTGATGGAAAAAGGACAGTTTTGTCCTCCACAAAGCACTGGCTTGTGCAAAGGGGTGTGGAATAGCCAGGCCATGCCCTGTGTCTGCTTCTCAGCTTTTTGTAGATAGGCTGCAGAAGATTCTGGAGGAAGGTAAGGACAAACTGCTTGTCACAATCCCACCTTGTGGCACTGCACTTACCTCTCATCTGGTGCTGCGTCTTCAGCTTCAGAGTAGAAAAACTTGCTGTTTAAAGCTAATTTCCTAAGATGATGTGTTACAGTTTTTAAAAGAGGCCCAAAAATATTGTGATGACTTTCTTTTTATTTTACTTCATTCCTTGATTTCTCATTTCATCTCCTTTCATGAAACAAAAATTGTTCGTTTCATGAAAGGAAATGAAATCTCAAGACCTCAATGAATATCATTTAATGAAGTTTCAGCTCATTTCACTGCTATTCATTTAATTTCATTTCATTCCATTCCATTTACTTGTTTTCACTTCATTTCAAATTATTTTAAGTTTAATTTCATTATATTTTGCCTCCCATCTTTCCATTTCACATCATTCCTCGATTCCTCATTTTCTTTCCTGAAAAGAAAATCCTTCATTTCAGGAAAGGAAATGAAATACAGAGATTTCAATGAATATCTTTCATTAGGTTTCAGTTCATTTCACTACATTTCATTCCGCTCCAGTTCAAAAATTTAACTTCTCCATGGGGTTTTTTTTTTTTTTTTTTTTTTGTTTCATTTAATTGAATTATATTTCCTTACCTGTCTTTTCATTTCACTTCATTCCTTGATTTCTCATTTCATTTCCTTTCCTGAAATGAAAATTCTTCATTTCAGGAAAGGAAATGAAATCTCAAGATTTCAAGCAGTGTAACTTCTTTAAGTTTTGTTTCATTATGTTTCAGTGTTAAAATCTGCAAACATTGTCTCAAAGAGGACAAAGTTGTGACTGAAAACTAAAACATTTCTTTGTAGTTCTCACCTCTGGCTACTGTAGCCTTTGTACCACAATTTGTGCCACACTGAAAAGGTTTGATGAGTGAGGTCCCACTGGGAATTTTTGCTATCTAGTTCATCAGCAACCTAGATAAGGGAGTGGAGAATGATGGTTATGAATCTGCAGTTCACATGAAGCTTGAAAAGAGTTAGCAAATGTATTGAGGACAAGAGCTGAAAACAAATTAATCGTGATGATTTGGAAAAAATTACTGTAAAATGACCATAAAATATGATTTATATCATATAGACTTATATATTTAACTGTAAAATATGGTTAAATTCATTAGAGAGAATGACAAGGTAATGCTGGTGGGAACAGCTGGTTGTATTTGCTCAGAGTGAAGCAGAGGTTCAGTTGCACTAATTTGGAAAATGACAGAATTAAGACTGATAACTAAAAACACAGATTCAAAAAAAATAAATAAATAAAAGGCATGTAGCAGTGGATATATGTGTTGAAATATATGACCAGAGGAGATCTGAGGAAACTTTTTCCCAATCTGCAGACATTATTAGGGCATCAAAACAGTGTGGTTAGGTTTAGGTGCCTTCAGGAAGGATTTAGAGGAGCAGTCAGGGGAGAAAATAAACAGTGGTGATAAGAAATTTGATAAAATAATAAAAAAATCGTTTAGTCTAAATAAAACATAATTAGGAGGTGATCTAGAAGTCATTTGGAAGAACATAAAACTGTAAGAGGGAGAAAACTAACCTCTGCTTCCAAAGCAGTGTAGGTAGGATAAGGAATAATGATCTTCAACTATGACAAGAAAACTTAGAACAATACAATTTATTGGTAGTCATAGTGAAAGATGGGTGTTTTGGGCAACATATGGAGTCTCTGGTTTTGGCAGTGGTGTGGAGTGTTTGTTCTGTTGGAGTTTTTGTGGGGGATTTTTTGTATTTTGTTTTAAGAACTGGTTTAACTAAGGTCTGTGTGTGATAGCTGTAGACCTAAGTGATTCTGTGTTGGGATAGAACAGATCAAGTGAGCTTTCAAAGTCTCTTATTCTCCTGAGTGTCTGTGAATTTCCTTGTGCTTGTCACACACTTGATATTTCTTTTATCACTTTTCTTTTTTTTATCACAGGAAATGGATTGAAAATTCTAAACTGAAAGAAATAAAATTTAAGGTTGTGGAATTCAATCCTATGGTACTAAAAGGAAAAATCAGACAAGATGCATCACGTCCTGAGCTACTGCAGCCTGTGAGTAAATGAACACCACATAACAAATTTTTGAGGGTTTTAATGCTTATTAGGGGCTTTAAAATGTCCTAGATCTGTTCCATTTCATGGAGAGGTGTGTATATGTCTCTTCCAAAGCAAGAACCAATGGCCATGAGATGGAATTAGTCAGTGACAGTCAGCATAAGCAAGAGATGTTGCAGACTTTTCATGCAATGAGTACTACATATTTTGAATTCCTTCTTGAAAGGTTTTGTGAATGTAAAAATGTACAGGGGTTCAGTTAGGACTGAACATATTTAGACAGATCACATCTAGATCAGAAAATTCCTTGAGCTGAAAAATAATGAAAGGTAGGAGAAAAGTTGGAGCAACTGTTACGGATGCTTGCTCTATTTTTATTTTTCACTGAGCATCTGGTTAGGACCACTCTGAAGACAGGTGCTGAGTAAAATGTCTTGAATCCTTATGGCTGTTCTTACATTCTCAGCCCCCTTTCCCTCTGTTCTGTTCTTCATTGCTGTTGTAGGAGTTGTTATCCCATGTCTGTGCCACCACTCAAATCATTCCTTTAGAGTGGACTGGTGATACTGTTAAATGTTGAGGTGTTTTGTATGATGTATGCTGTAGAAATGCACTAGAAAGAGCACTGGCAGCACGTCCAGAAAGGTGCTCCTTCCTCTCTGCTCAGCACTGGTGAGGCTGCATCTGAAGTTCTGTGTCCAGTTCTGAGTCCACCAGTACAAGAAAGATATGGACTTACTGGGGTCAGTCCAACATGGGGGTGCAAAGATGATTGTGGGAGTGAAGCATCTCCTCTATGAGAGGCTGAAAGAGTTGAAGCTGTCTCAACCTGGAGAAGACTCAGGAGGATCTTATCAATGTGTATAAATTGATATAAATTGAGGGGAGGGACAAGAGACAATGGGCACAAATAATATGAATTTCCCCTTCTGGGCTAAAGAAAAGACTTTTTAAACTGTGAGAGTGGTGAGGTATTGGAACAGTTTGCTGGGAATGTCTGTTGGGTCTCCATGTGTGGACATATTCAGAACCAGCTGGGCATGGTCCCTGTCAGCCTGCTCCAGTGGGTCCTGCTGCAGAAGGGGGGTTGAACCAGAGGGTCTCAAAAGGCCCCTTCCAACCTAAAGGATTCTGTGATCCTGTGAAGAAGCAACTGGTTTGGCCTGCATGGTTGGGGTCACAGTAAATAAATAGGGATAGATAATAACAGTAACAATAGTAATAATAATGGATTTAAGATAGTAGTAAAGCTGTGGGGGAGGAAGTGAATGATCCCTGAACAGTGCTCAATGAAGACAGAAATTAAAACTGACTTAATAGAGACAGAAGCCTGAGACTACTGCATTAAACACCTTTATCATTTAGTCTTTATCTTTTTTTTTTTTGTTTAATAGCTGAACTTCGTTCGATTTTATCTTCCTTTGCTTATCCAGAAACATGAGAAAGTAATATATTTGGATGATGATGTCATTGTTCAAGGTAAGCAGTTTCTAGCAGAACTAAAATCAAAGTTATTGGAGCTTTCACAGTCATTTGGAAATACAAGATATAATGAAAGCTGAGGCAGCTGCTAGGAGTGTTGAACTTAGGGAAACTGCAAATAAACTGTTTAAATGTAAGTCTGAGGAAGAACTTATCTGCATATGTTTTGAATAATTGTGTTCAACATTGTCTGTGGGTTTCATTTTAATTGATTCTGGTCCACTGCTGAAAGATACCATGGATTTCACTTAGGTGCTGCAATGTTTATTAGGTGTGTGACATGCATTTCATGCTAGTACTTGAATTCCCACAAATGCTACCAATTCCTTATCCAGAATTGCTCTTCTTGAGAGCAAGAGGAATTTACTAAATGAGAAGATTGAAATTCCAAACACTGTGATTTTGAATATCTTTGTCTCAGAATCCAAAGCAATTTGCAGAACCATGATCAAAGATTTCAGAGTTCTTAGACAAGTGAGAACAGTTAGAAGACATCCAAATCCTGAAAAAATTTTGTCTTTTTTTCTTATCAGAGTAATTTGTTTAGAAGAACAGATGTTTTAAAAAATTAATTATTATGGGAGTGCTTTTCGGTTCTGCTTTCCGGTTTGGTTTTTTTGCCCCTCTGTAGAGCTGTTGTCTTCTCTTGTTTTATCATATTTTCTTGTTATTTTGAAATGCTCTTTAATCAGAGTCTTGTGCTTTCACCCTGGTGGGCAGGGTTAAAGAGAAAAGAGAGCAAGACACCTCCAGTGAGTAGACTGATGCCCAGCCAGTTCCCAAGTTACCTACACCTCACCCCTCCTTGCCCACCCCAGACCTGCTCTTCCCCCTTTTCTTGCCTAGCATGACACTGTGGCATGGAATAGCTCTTTGGTCTGTTCAGATCAACTTGCCCAGTTGTGTTGCCTCCCAGCCATTATTCTGTCTGTCACCAGAGGACAACAGCAATATTTAACCCTTTGGAAGGTTCTAAGAGTCTTCATTTAGATTCCAGTTTTATGAGCAGCTCAAGCTGAGCCCGTCACTTCCCTACCACCCCTCCCTGCACCTGGTTCACCAGAACTGAATTTTCTCTTTCCCTGGGGTTGACAGGTGATGGGGAGTGTGGAGCTGCAGGATAAAGGTGCAGTTTCACATTACAGCTCATGGCAGGCTGCTGCTGACCCAGTGGCCTCTCCTGTCCCCAGGCAGCTCCTGTTGCTTGTGTCACCTGCAGTTGTGCAGCTGCAGAAGCAACTGATTGTGTTGGCTGACCTGGCAGAAGACTAGCAGTGCAAAAAGTAAAAGAGATTAAACCAAATTGTTTAAAAAATCTTGTTTTCCCCCTTTGCTTCAGTCAGCCTGTCTTGTTCACCCTTTGGGCACAGAATCGTAGGGCCCAGAAGAGGGGAATAAAGATGGACACGTGGGAGTGAGGTGGGAGAGAGGGAGCCTGTCCGGAAGCTACTCCCTGTGTTTTAGCTGTAATTTGAGACTGTGCTGTCAGATGTCTCTGCAATGGGAGTGAGATTTCTTATGGAAGAAGAGCTCTTACCAGGAAGTATAAACACATTAACACCAGGAAAAACCTGATTTGTGCGAGAGACTGAAGTGGCACTTCTGTGGGATTTGTAGGGGCTCAGAAAATTTGCCTGTGCCCTCCCTCTGCAAAGGCAAGCTCTATGAATGCACAAGTTTGTAACCAGGTTTTTTGACAGTGCAATCAGCTTCTGCTGTAGCTGATTTTGGACATTCAAACCAAAATATGAATGAACTGAATACCAATGATTATATCTAAAGATAGACCTTAGACATCCAGGTACAGGACTCAAATTTGAAAGTTGTCCCATAGTAGAAAATTCAATATCTGGGCTAACCCTGAAAACTGCAGTGTGTATGAGAATTGACATTATCCCATCAACTCTGTGGCAGTGCAGTAGGTGTTGTCTTCTGCTTGTGTCCTTTTTGTGATCAGGTGACATCCAGGAACTCTACGACACTAAGTTAGCTCCTGGACATGCTGCAGCTTTTTCAGATGACTGTGATCTGCCTTCTACACATGAAATGGTTAGAAGTGTAGGCATGCAGGTAAGATGCCATTCTGGAAATCTAATGCTGAATGTGTTTACTCATGAGTGTAAGATAATTTTATATGCTTTCCCCAAAGTGAAAATTATATGTATATGTTTTGATAGCTTTTTAATAGTTGTACAGGTAATTAAGAACTTTCTGTAGTAACTCTAATGCTATGTGGAGTTGTTTTCTGTATATTCTGTTTACTTGAATTTATTGTTCTTTGAATTCTACTAAACTACCTTCGGTATTTTGCTGTCAATAGGTCAGGAGCATTTATAGAGCATCTAATGAATACAGAATGTATGATATTTGGGTCACACTGGGAATGAAACCTAAAAAAACCCAAATTTAATGGGTAATCCCTGAGCTGAGTTCCCCAGAACTGTCAGTGTGTCCCTCTGGTGTAACAGCTGTACAAGTGTGATGCTGCATTTTTTAGTGTGGCTACCAAAAGACAAACAGGTGGTGAGGGCAGAGCCCTATCAAACTTCCATGGTACAATACTGTGGAAAAAGTAATTTGCTAGCCAGAACTATCCTGCCTTACAGCCTTGTCACATGGAAATCACAACAGGTAACCACCATCCAGAGACTCAGCTTTGGGAGTGCATATTTAGTCTGCCTCTCAGAGATAGTGAGATGCATTTACACTTATCTTTATAGAGATTCATAAGGGACAAACATAATTTTTTTATTTCTTAGAACACATACATGGGATTCCTGGACTACAGAAAGCAAGCCATCAGAGACCTTGGCATCAGCCCCAGCACCTGCTCCTTCAATCCTGGAGTAATTGTTGCTAACATGACTGAATGGAAACATCAGCGGATTACAAAGCAGTTGGAAAAGTGGATGCAGAGAAATGTAGAGTATGTGTAGAAATCTAGCTTTGCACTTTACTTTTAAACCTTGGTTTACAGTTTCACTTTCTGTTTAAAAGCTCTGAAAGGTTGTTTTTTTTTTTAATTCAAAGCAGTCTTTTTTTTGAGATCTTGTCAAGTGAAGTATCTAATGTTCCAGCATTTCCACCTGTTTAAATCTGACCAATTCTGTACTGGGAAATGGCCACCTGCAATTTGAATCTTATGTTTAATCACAAACCACGTTTAATCCTGAGGGGCATTGAGAACACGTGGTTCTCATTTTGGGTGACCAACATCACTTGGGATCAATCCACTTAATGATCTTCCTTTCCTGAGGCTGGCTTCGAGGAGGAGGAATGTTTCTTCATTTGCATGGGGACTCTCCTGTTGTAGCATCAGCCAAACTGTAATTGAGCACCATCTTTTTTTTTAAATACCAATAGAAAATACTTTTTTTTCTCTGTTGGAATGAAATTTGACATGAAAGGTATCACTTTGTTATTGACCATGAATAAGTCATGACACAGTGAAACTATCACCGTTTTTTAAGTTAATTCCTGTTAACCTGTATTTGAAAACTTGATGTTTATTTTCTTTCTCTGCAAAGGATTAAATTTAAAGTTAGTAAGGCTAAACTGACATGGAAGAGTTTGTGCTATTGTGCTGTGTCCATTACTTGTTAATTCCAGAAATGAACATAAGAGGGACATAAATAAGAAACATGTGAATGAGTGAAAAGCCAAATGTCTTTCTCTTACTCTGCTTATACAACATATCTTGACAAACTGTGCTTTTTGGGTTTTAAGAGTAAAGCCTCTATCAATATTACTGCAAATTTGATCTGTAAAGTTGATTTTATGCCTTAATAAGACATTCATGCTCCTTTTAGCTGGATTTTGAAATGGCAGTGAAAAAAACTGCTTAGCAGTTGAAACCCAGTTTTGAGGGGAGGTTATGATTTTATTGTTCTGTAGCCTCTCAGCATCTCTCACTACTTCCCAAGTTTCCTCCCCATTGGACTGGGTGGGTGGCACAGTGTCCCATAGGTGGAGTGGCTTCACCCATGTGCCAACTGGTCAGCAGGGTCATCAGCACTCTGTGGCCAGATCTCCTAATGCCTCCCCCCTCCTATTGCCTCCTCATACCATGATTAGGCTTGATCTAGCCCTGGATTTATCACACAATTTGTAGGAAACTGATATTCTTTAGATATTAGTTTATATTAACTAGGCTTTGACAAAATCCAACTGAAGGTTAATTTATGGGTCTAAAAGCTGGGGTAGAGACAAAGGGGAAGAAAGGGAAATTAAAAATGTGGACATGTACATTTTCTGAAGAAACCAGGCTAAATTATGTTTGATTCCTCTATGTTAACAGCTTTTTTTCCTACAGTTAACTTTGTCAGCCTTGAGGACTATAGTCTGTGTGCAGAAAAAACTGGTTTCATGTTAGGTCTTACTCCCATTTTACTTGGTAGCAACAATTTACTCCACAGGAATTAAAATTGCAAATATAATCAAATAACAGCACGAGGAAGGAGTATACTAAAAACTGATCTGTTCAAAATGATTTTGAATTTTGCCAGATACTTACTTCTAATCTTCTGCCTTTTGTACTTAAGATTCTTTGAGGTTTTGAACATATTTTTTCTTTTTCCTTTTGCAGGGAAAACCTCTACAGCAGCACCCTTGGGGGAGGTGTGGCAACCTCTCCAATGCTGATCGTGTTTCATGGAAAATATTCCTCTATTAATCCTATGTGGCACATAAGGCATCTTGGTAAGTTTAATTTCTCACTGTTTGCAAATTGGAACTAAAGTGAGTTTGTGATATTTCAATGCAGGAATTCATGTGACTTTACCTCAGGCATTACTTACATGGAAAAACATATGAAATATCTGAATATAGAAAGAGACTGAAAAAAATCAGTCTCATTTCTAGGTGCAGTGGAAGAAGATGGGGAGCCTGGCAGCATGTGTTGTCAGTATTCTGGAGGAGGTGGTTACCTTTCACCTGGGAGTGGTGAATTATTCTAAGAAAAACATAAGGGTTTAGCTGGTATGGTAAAATGAATAGCTCTTATTTTGTTTTTAAATCCAGCTATGCCAAGATGTTAAAAGCTTTGAGAGGAAACATTGAGAGAGGAAACTTGCTGAGATTTTTTGCTGATGCAATGTAAAAGGCATCAAGTTGAAAAAAGCTACTCTCTCTACAACTGGTTGTCCATTAACATGAAACCATTCTACTCATGCTTTTGAAAAAACAAAGTCATGTGAATTTAACTCACTTTGTAGTTCCTTCCATTATGAAAAACTGGGGGGGTTTAAATTTTTTTTTTAAATCTACCCATGCAGGCTGGAGTCCTGATGCCCGTTACTCAGAGCAATTTCTTCAAGAAGCTAAATTACTTCATTGGAATGGGAGATACAAACCTTGGGATTATCCCAGTGTGCACACTGATCTCTGGGAAAACTGGTTTATTCCTGACCCTTCAGGGAAGTTCAAATTAACTCGTCCTGATAGCTGATACTGAAACCACTTAATTACTGCAAAATGTAGTGTATGGGATGCATGTAATAGTTTGAGATGCAACATGTTATATGATTAACTGATTTTAGAAAAGGAAGTATTTGTTAAATATATGAAGAACTGACCACCACTTTTGTGTGCTTATAGCTGGAGAGGGAGGCTGAGGTGACCAGTACACAGTTCAGATTATCTTGACTTTCATGGAAGGTGAGGAAACAAGTTTACTTGACAATGAAGTAGTT
Source organism: Climacteris rufus (assembly GCA_013398175.1). Lineage (NCBI taxonomy): Eukaryota > Metazoa > Chordata > Aves > Passeriformes > Climacteridae > Climacteris > Climacteris rufus. The sequence continues at coordinate 525,420 of VZRZ01000683.1, forward strand.
TCATACTTAGAGAGGTAAAATTCAGTGCCAGACAGTGGGCTTTTATTTATGGTCTTTATAGGTAAGATTCCAATGTCTTCTGGTAGAAAAATCTACCCAAGAGATACCTGCAGTGTTATGTACAAGAAGTGTTTAGTTACCTAGCCCACATTAAACAGCCTGAAATGCAAACTTGGGCATGGCACCGAGTTCTGTTGTGTGGTGACTGTTTCATGACATTTCTGTGCATGACACATCCTGTAGTGCATTTAGCAAGATGCAAAAACACATTCCAATACAATGCAGTACAATTCCTGGTTTTATTGTGAAACATCAACAGATTTAAGACAGATTAAGAATTTCTGTATTACTGTAACCAAAAGAGCACCAGTTCTGAGGGAGGACACATAGAATTGCAGTATTTAGTGGAATGGTCACTGTACACTTAGCTGTATTTTATAGCTAGGTACCCAAGTGGGTGACTCCAATAAAGAGACCTTTCCCTTCCAATCAAACAGGATAGCCTTTCAGGAGTTATATCCTACTGTGCTACATATTCAGCAGTGCTAATTTCATGCTTCTAATTTTGTTGAAAATAAAACTGAATTGTAACAAATCCCTGATGCAAGATACTTTGAGCACCTGCAGGAAAACATCCATGTAAACAGCAATACATGATACAGTACACTTTAAATAACAGACAAGACAGGTCCTATTCCTTTCTGACAATATGTGGAACAGCTTTATGCTGCAGCTAATAAACACAATCAGAATCATAATGCACACTTCCTCGATGTAAGATGCTCAGAATTAAGCCACATAATTTGGGAAGAAACTGTAAACATCATGCCTGCCTCACAACAGGTTGACAGTGTGTGATGTGAGTAAGAGCTGTTAGAGCAGGGTTAGAACCTACACCAACTCATTACTCAATTGCCAACTGGCACTGGCTGTGAAGAAAGGATAAATTACACTGGTACAGGGATCTCTGACCAGCATGGAGTGCAGAGATACTGATTGTATCTGTTTTTCAAGTATGTGAAGCACCAACTGACATAAGATCATCAAAACCTTAGTGTTTTGATCAGCTTATTGCTTTTACTTCATCTTTTCCTCACAAGATAAAAGAGGGAAAGAAGATGAGGATTAGGCACCAGGATGGAATCTCATTTCTTTCTCAGTCACTAATATTGGCCAAAAATGTGTATCATTTAGGCAAGTTCCTCAGAAGAGAGCTATAGTTTCTACAGACAACTTCTTAGTCATGGAACAGCTGCCCCTATATTTGACTCAGTATTTTTGACTTTGAAGAGGAACAAAGGGAACACCCTTTAAGGTCCTACAAACTGAAGAGAACTGAATGTTAAAAACTGCTAAATCGCAAATCTCTTTCACCCTCTACTAATTGTATATGATGTAAACAATGTAGCTGTACACAATTTTTAAAGAGAATGCAGTCTTTCAATTCTCTGCCACATAGTTTGTTCAGAGGGGGTATCTCCTGCAGTCAGGTGAAGGGACTAATCACATGGAAATAACAGAGTTTAAATGCCACAGAATCAAGAACCACCATTGCTGCTTGGTTTTGTTTTTTTTTTAAAGGAATTCCAGTTCCTTACATTGGAATTTAAGGGGGAAAGAGATGCAGTGATAAGGAAACCTCATCCTAAGACAGCTCAGCTAGACTATTTAGGCTCTGTCCTGTGTGACACAAATTTTCCTCCCCAGTGTTGTGACTTAATCTTGAATATGGTCCACTCACTGACAGACAGAGCTCTCTCATCCCACCCAGAAGACAGCACTCACAGCTGCAGAACACAACTTCCTACACTTTTTAAGACAGTAAAAGGCAGGCTTAAAAAGCACAATTTCCTTAACTGTGCATGGTTAAAAACATCGCTACACATAAGATAAGGGTACACTTCCCATTTTCCCCTCTGGATATAAAAGTATTAGGACATACCCAAATACTGAGGCATCAGTAAAAAGCATACTGCTTCTCTTACTAATACATTACCATTTATGGAATAAAATTAACGCCCCAAGGAAATCATCACTGATGAGAAAGCAATTTGTCAAAAACTGCAAGAAATGGCATACATTAAATATAAAACTCATATACAAAAAAGGACTAACTTTTTTTAAAAAAGTTTGGACAGTTCCTTAAAATTATCTAGTTCATTGATTTCAGCCTACCACACACTTACTTTGGACTATAATAAAATAACTAGGGGAGATAAAATACTATTCAAATGCTTCAGTTGGAGAACCGAGGTACCAATCTTGATCACTGCACTAAAACTGCAGCACGTGTGCACAGCCGAGAAGGAACAGCTCCTACACGCTGCTTCCCTCCTCTGCCCCTGCCATCCCGGCGTTGAACTCTGGAATCTGGTCTGCAAACGACTGTGTCATCCACTGTCCATTAGGAACCTCCCCGAAGGACGAGCCTTCACAGTACTGCGGATTGCTTCCTGCTAAACAAAGAAGAATCACACCGTATTTAAGCAGCAGTTGACACCCCCGCGCCTTTGTTCCCAGCCGCGCTTTGCAGACCGAGCGCCCCGAGCGCTTTACCAGCTCCATTGGAGGAGAAGCTGCACTGCTCGGGGTCATACGGGGCACGGTCACAGTAAGCTCCTCCATACGCTGCCTCGTAGCCTGGGTCATACTTTTCTTCTTTGACAGCCATCTTTTTAGCATCCTCTGCAGGAACAGAAGAATTCATATTTAGAATAAAAACTATCAAGGAGCACTTTTGTCAGAGAACACTTGGAAAATAGCCACAAATTCTACAAGGTAATCTCTGCTCCCCTTAAATAATTTAGGCTGTAGTAAAGAGAGTGGAATCTGTAATTCTACAGCACACAGTTTAGAGTAGATGACACATCTCCCCCTCTCCCATTGAATTATTTACTTCTTTTTGCTCGGGAAGCTGCTAGTTGTCTTGTACATTACAGTACATTCAATAAAGTATTAACAACATAACCACTGTACCTTGTGCAAGCTGCAAGTCAAACGTGTACTGCACCTCCTGCACCTCTGTGTTTGGTGCAATGCCTTTCAGTTGATCCCTTAAGTCCTTCAGCTTTATGTAATAATGAACTTTATCTTGTGCCCGAGGAAACTGAGCACATCTCGCACTGGACGATGGCATCACGTAGCAGAGCTGCAGACAAGGAGCAAGAAAAACAGCATCACTGATCCTGGAGCTAGGAGTTCATATTGAGTGCATTGAGAACAACTTCACAGATAAGCTCACTGTTTTAATTGTTTGTACAAACTTCAACTAATGGCACAGGTGGTGTGCAAGGGGCTAAAAGGAGTCTTTCATTTTTCTTGGCCAGCCATCTGTCTTGCCCTGAAGAGAGGGGCTGATTATCAGCCGCTAAAGGGAGGACAATTTTCACCAGTTATGTATGTGCTGCAGGAGAAGCAGCAGGGGAGTGTGTTACAAGAGAGTGGAGCACGCTCCAGAGCTCCCTGAGCATGCAGAGCCCTGAGCCAGACAGTGCACAGAGGGATATGTGACAGCAATGCAGACAGCCCAGTCCAGTGAGGGAGGCACCACAGGTTAACGAGCCTGGCTTCCTGGCCAAGTGCATCTGCATCACACACACCAGGGTGTGAAGCTGTAGTTAGCATGGTTGGAGACAACTTCAGTGTTTCTATCTCTGCCAACAGCCCTCACTAAAGAGTTAATTCAGGAAAAACAAACTGTTTTCAATGCTTTTATTACCATGCAGTATTTATGAACAAGTATCAGTAAAGGGGATTATTTATCTTTCTTACAAATACATCTACTGCAGATGTCTTTAAGAGCTACTTAAGAAGCAAGCACTTTTTCACCAATGGTTCTTCAGGTGCTAATGGCAATACTTCCACCTTTAGAGAAAGGCAGCTTGAACTTGGAGTAATTCAGGATAGAAATAAGAAGAGAATCCAAACTGACAAGGTAATGAAGATTTAGAACAAGCTACCTTGGCAAGTAGTGCAATTGCCTTTGCTTTAATCTCTTTATAAGAACATGTTAAACAAACCAATTTCTAATGATATATAGCTTGTCTCTTGAGACATTTTCCAGCACTACATGTCTATGACTAATGCACTCCTCATCAAATTGTTTGTTTTATCTTCAGCATCCAATTTAACTTCAAACTGCAAAACAGCTTAAGGGGATCCAGTGTGGGCATGCTCAGATCCAGTGATGCTGAAGGGTTGTGTGTAACAGCACAGTGATGGACTTGCTGTTCTTTCTTCCCCACTGTGGCACTGCATGGTCATGCTCAGTATCAAAATTCAGTAACACAAATATCCAGGGAATTGGATACAGGGGATCAGATGAAAGTTATCAAAGAAGCATGCATGTGTTATTTGTATTTTAGACAGTCCTCAAAGAATGCACTAACCTACTAACCATAATACACCATTTCCCAAATGAAGTCTGCAAGTCTGAAGTAGCATTAAAGACATGTCTGAAAATTGCACTATTCCCCTTTCTCTATTTAAGTAAAGGCCTTTCACAGCTCTTGTGCTTTGGTCAAACTGGTGTTATCATAAATGTGTGCAAGTCCTGAGATTTTTTCATTAGTTTTTAAATAATCAAAATGGAGTGCCCTGGTTTTGTTTCTCAGTCTCAATACTCACAGTTTCTGTATCTGGCACTTTGTGTGGCTGCAGCCCAAATTCCAAGTTCTTAACTTTAATTCCAAAAACTTCTTTACTAAAAATTTCATAAATACCTATAATGAAAAGATAGGGTAAGTGGAAAAAAACCCCAAAACTACTGACAGAAAAAAAAAAATCACTTTAAAAGTCAAGGTTCTCACATTTTCCATTGAAAGCTGCTATACGAGGTTTATACTTTTGTAGCTTCTGCATCAGAATCCGCCCTCCTTCCCGAAACTCTTTGCTAAAACAGAAAGTCCTCAAAATTATAATCACAACTATTGAGTCATTAACAAGTATGATAGTCCCCCTTGTTGCCCTACCTGGAGAGGTCTTTGCTTCCAGGTGTTGTCCTTTCAACCATGTTTGTAAATCCAATCCCATATTTATGTGGCAAGGTGTGATCATCCATATGGTTCAGCTGTTCATTACTTAGACCAGACATGAACAGACACTTCCCTGTGAAGTAGGAAGATAGACATGCATTTGCCTTTTTCCAAGGAAAAGAAAACAGAACAAAAAAAACCCCTTGACTATCTGGAATGCTAAAGGAAGATTCTATTTTAACACAGTATCAGTTAAACTGGGAAAACTACTGCCTTATCCAGAAAAGTTTAAAACAGCCAATATTACTTTACCTCCTCCAAGAGGGCAGAAAAGCCCCAGGAATTTCTCATCATGATCCTGTATATGTTAACCAGTCTTTTATTGTAAAAGCTCAGTACAGAGCTTTGGATTTCGTGATTCACTTAAGCAGGGAGTGAATGTGATCGATATGGATTTTGTGGGAAAGAATGTGGCAAATATAATGTATCCTTTTTCTTTTACAACCTTACCACCGCTTCTCCTTGCACTGGGCCTCTCTGAGAGAACCTGCTGACATCCTGCACTCATATTTAGCATACAAAAATCCCTCTCTGCATCAGAAAAAAATCCCAAACCAAAAGCCAGAAGAAAAACAACCAAACTGATTTAATTAAAATGCCACAAGTTCTACCAAAGTTCTGCAAATTCTAAAAGAAGAAAGGAAAACAAAAACGTACAGAAATGGTTTCCAGGTCCCGGGTAATGATGTCCTTTGTAAGCTGCCATCAGGCCAGGGTTTATGCCAATCTACAAAGATACCAGACCATTTTAACAATGACAAGGTGGCTTGCTAGTCAAGAATTTAATCAAGTTACAGTGAGGATGTTTATTCAATTCTCTCTGAGCTACTGTTAATAAAACAGTGTTAACGGCACCTTCTGTCATTATTTAAAAAAATGTGACAATTTGACAGCAGTGCCTCGTTCAGATGTGCAGTGTCAGAAGAGCAGCTCAGAGTGTGCAGAGCTTCCAGGAAGTAAAGCATCAAGTTATGGTCTCTCATGACTCTGTAATAAATGTGAGCCTCAGACTTCTCAGAAATTAGGACTATGTTACTACAGCTTTTAACAGAAAATGCAAAGCAGCTCTACACACAGGAAACAGTTTATACACTTTATCTTGCAAGATCTTGCCATGTAACCAACATAGATAAGTAAGCAGGAGGAACACAAATCGTCATGAGTAAATACAAGACTTCTCTACCTAATCTTGTAACTCTGAGTTACTTACTATTACAATGTCCAGATCAAAGGTCAAAATATCAGGCAAAGTCTTGGTCAGAAGCTCAGCTTCAGATACACCATTAAAACGGTCCACTTTTCTTTTGACTTTAAAAGTATCTGTAATCTTTTCTTGTTTGCCTTTTGACTTAGCTGGTTTTTCTTTTTTAGCAGCAGGCTTTTTGGGTTGCTTTGGCTCAGTTGCTTTGGCTTTTCTTTTCCTTCCTCCTTTTTTAACTTCTGAAACACACAGCAAACATTCTTTTTGTACATTTCTAATGTTGCAGTGTGGATATTCAAAAAGACTCAGCTAAATGTATGGACACAGAAAGAAATCAAAGAGATAAATTTACCTTCAAACTTCATTAATTTAAATAACACATCTGAAGCTTCCTCATCTTCTGGCTCTTTAAAGTTTAGAGATTCAAGCAGCACAGGTACTGGCCATGACATGACCACCCAGAGACTGCCCTTTCTCTCTATGTATGTCCATGAATAATGTTAAGTTGTAGAACACTGTCACTTTCCAGCAGTTTGTATTTAAATCAGCCACATTAAACCAAACAATTCTTTGTAGATATAACCAATTCCCTACCCGTGATTACTACAACAAACTGAGCAACCATTTAAACAAAAATATTTCAAATAAACAGTATTATACAGCACTTCTCTTGCAGAAAGTAAAAAAAAAATAATAAGAATTTTGAAGTCAGGATTTTAAGAAAACCCGTCTTCTCTAACATAATGTTAAAATCCCTGACATCAGCTAAAATGATGCATTTGCCTATTGAAACAAAATTTTGCTTTCCTTGGAACATGATAATTGTGTGAGACTGAACAATGTGTACATTCAGGTGAGTTTACTTCTTGTCTTTTTAATTGTCTGTTAAAACACATTTCTTAAAGAATACAATTAATCAACACTTCCTCAGAGAGCACCAAGAAAAGGCAATCCAACAGGTCCAAAGAAGCAGTTTAAGAGCAGTATTTTTTCCCAGCTGATCACTAAGACTTCAGCTCACTAGCACAGCCCAGTCAGACTACCTTTGGGAGGCTCCTGAGCAATGTTTGGCTCTGGAATGCCCTCTAGAGTCGGCTGCTCAGTCAGCATTTCCATGCTGGGCACTGCAGTCATCATCTGATGGAATGGAAACGGGTAAAACGCTTGAGCTTGCTGAAGATATGCGTAGTATCTTAGAGAGGGAGAAAAAGAGACATCATTTACCAACAATTTAGGAACTTGCTGATGTACCAAACAGACTGTGAGCATTACACTTTATCAAGGTTGGCATGCACTGCACTTATATTTTCTGAGAACTCTATTAACAAGGCAGTAAATGATCCAAATCCACAAAGCTGTCTGTCTGCTTAGCTGATATCAGTTAAACCCAACATTAACAGTACAGTTCTCTTGTGATTGCTGTGATGTGGAATTAACACAACGTTTGTAAGTGAAGCATAGAGCTTTTCCCTTTTTTTCTTGGGGGGGTGAAACACTGTAGCAGACATTTCCAAAGCAAACTGTCTATCAAACACACCAACAATTTACAATGCATGTTGAGCTGAAACTCCCAGGACTTCCACAAGTTTCCCAAATTTTAGATTTTTTTAATGCTGTGTCAGTTACTTGATCTGGTAAGATACAGAATGGATGAACTCTTCTGGGCTATAAAGTATTAAAAATACACACAGCTTTTGTTACTGTGCAAATTATTAAACAGCTTTAACAAATTGCATGGCAGATGTTGTCCAGTTATCACACACTGGATCCCTACATAAATATTGCACTTATTCTACATGGAAGGGCTCACACATGCAGAGATCCCATCTCCTTCTATGCATAAAGACATTTTTCCATACACAGCTCTCTTCCTCCACACATTTATTTATTAGTCATATACAGCCCTCACACCCACTTCTGCTTTACATTGTCATTCCCTTCCACCTACACAGCCACCTTCTTGTCTGTAGATGCCACTGTCATACAAATACACAGAAAGGACTTTGTGAACAGTAGATTTTCAGGAAATAATTTTATCATCTCAAAGCTATTAATAAAAACACTGAATAGCTTTTAGATATAGAGATTTTTGTCCAAGAAGGCCAATGGCATCCTGGCCTGTATCAGCAACGGTGTGGCCAGCAGGAGCAGGGCAGTGATTGTCCCTCTGTACTTGGCACTGCTGAGGCCACACCTGGAGTCCTGTGTTCAGTTCTGGGCCCCTCAGTGCAAGAAAGACACTGAGGGGCTGGAGCACATCCAGAGCAGGGCAGTGGAGCTGGAGCAAGGTCTGGAGCACAAGCCTTGTGAGGAGCAGCTGAGGGAGCTGGGGGTGTTCAGCCTGGAGAAAAGGAGGCTCAGGGATGACCTGATCACTCTCTCCAACCACCTGAAGGGAGGCTGTAGCCAGGTGGGGATTGGTCTCAAGTAACAAGCAACAGGACAAGGGGAAATAACCTCAGGTTGTGCCAGGGAAGGGTTAGATTGGATATTAAAACAAATTTCTTCATGGAAAGGGTTATTAACCAGTGGAATAGGTGGCCCAGGGAACTGTTTCCTAAATGATTCTGATTTTAAACATCTCAAAGAAAGTGACCATTCCCTATTACACAATGGGCTTTTAAAAATATCACTGTAAATCAGACTGAGGCCAGAAGAGGCCAGAGTCTTGTGATCAAGCCACTGATTTTAAAGCAAATATCCATCCTGGATCAAGGAGGATAAATATGAACCCAGGTCTGTCAGATTCCAGGGGAAGCTGCCTAACAAAGCTATGGGAAATGTTCAGAGTACAGTAAATACCTTAACCCCTCTCCTGGAAGAGTTCCATTTTATATAAAATACTTGTGCATTTACTGAACCAAACAAAACTCATTTTCAGCTTTGTATTTGGAAACACGACTGAGACGTGTAGAATCCAGTTCATAATGTAACAAAAGCTTAATCATACAGAGCAGGAGAGCAGGGTGAATAAGAAAAATGTGAAAGCAGTTAACCTATGACCAGATGTCTTATTGTAACACAGGCCTTCTTACTTTATGTGTATATAAAGTCTATTTCTAGTCAAGGGAATAAAATTCCCTTTAAACACGGAAAAAATTTCCACCATAACACAAACAAGTCCTCTAACCACTTGCTAATGAGATGAAAGTGAAGTTTTACCCCTACCTCTAAGTTTCCCATATATTTTCGGTCAGATTTCTTGTGTGGGTTCAGAAATACAATTTTTTTTATATTGATGTGCATATATTATGGGACATTTAAATAAGCATTTTCAGTTTCACGAGGAAAAGGCAGTGATGTGTTCCTCCCCCCCCCACCCCTCTTCAAGTCATGCTAAAAATGAAAGAAAAAAAAAAAGAGGTAGAGAAACATCTGTTCACTGGAACAAAACCCGGTGTTAAATAATTTTCAAGCGCCCCTCGGGACACAGCCACGATCGCGCCCCGCGCTGCCCAACGCCGCCGCGCTCCCCCACCCGCGGGCCCGGGAGCCTCGGAGGCCCGNACAAGTCCTCTAACCACTTGCTAATGAGATGAAAGTGAAGTTTTACCCCTACCTCTAAGTTTCCCATATATTTTCGGTCAGATTTCTTGTGTGGGTTCAGAAATACAATTTTTTTTATATTGATGTGCATATATTATGGGACATTTAAATAAGCATTTTCAGTTTCACGAGGAAAAGGCAGTGATGTGTTCCTCCCCCCCCCACCCCTCTTCAAGTCATGCTAAAAATGAAAGAAAAAAAAAAAGAGGTAGAGAAACATCTGTTCACTGGAACAAAACCCGGTGTTAAATAATTTTCAAGCGCCCCTCGGGACACAGCCACGATCGCGCCCCGCGCTGCCCAACGCCGCCGCGCTCCCCCACCCGCGGGCCCGGGAGCCTCGGAGGCCCGGGAGCGCCTCCCCTCCCTCTTTGTGCCCAGGGGAAGGGGGAGGGAGGCGGCCGGCAGAGCCCGGCCCCGGCTCGGCCGGCCGTGGGCTGCGGGCAGGGAGGGGAAGGCCGAGGGGCGATCCCTCCCCCGCAGCGGCCGCCGGTACCTGCCCAGCCC
>VZRZ01000683.1:535906-550713 GCA_013398175.1 Climacteris rufus
GGGCGGGCGAGGCCCGCGCCAGCCCCGCAGCCATGCCCGCCGGCGTGCCCTGGCCCACCTACCTGCGGGCGCTGGCGGCCAGCATGCTGGCCATGCTCGCGGGCGCCGAGGTCGTGCACAGGTACTACGGGCCTGACCTTGTAAGTGCTCGGGGGTCCCGGTCGCTGGTAGCGGTGTGGGGATAGAGGGGCTGTCGGAGAGGCCGTGCCTCGGAAAGGTCTCTGGCCTGGCTGTGCTCAGAGATCGGCCTCTGCAGGGGCAGTCCCCACACAGCCAGGACTTCACTGCCCGGTTCTGGGCTGCTCAGGTCAAGAAAGACAAGGAGCTGCTGGAGCGGGTCCAGTGGAGGGTCACAAAGATGATGTGGGGTCTGGAGCGTCTCTTAGGAGAGAAGACTGAGAGGGGATCTCATTAATGCATGTAAATACCTCACAGGCGGGTGCCAGGAGGATGGGGCCAGACGCTTTCTGGTGGTGCCCAGTAACAAGGAGCAAAGGCCAGAAACTGAAACACAAGTGTCACCTCAACATGAGGAAGAACTTCTTTAGAAAAAGTCGTTTTAGAGTTCTTTAGAGACGTTCCAAATCCAGCCGCCCACGTTCCTGTGTCACCTGCTCCAGGTGACCCTGCCTTGGTGGGGGGGCTGGACTGGATGATCTCCAGAGGTCTCTTCCAACCCTAACAATTCTGTGATTCTGTGACTTCTCTGGGGGTCACTTCCACTCTGGTGACATGGTACCAAAAATAAAAAAGCTGTGTAACCCACTTCAGAAGGGCTCTCTGCTCTGAGAAGCTGGATTTTGAAAAGAGTGGGCAAAAGTGGCAAGAAGGGGGTGTACTAGCTTTAAATAGACTTTTTCTTTCAGTAACAGAAATGAAGACAACCAAAAGTTGACATTAGAAATGACAACAGACACGACTGTCAAAAGTACAGTCACAGAACTAAATTCTAAATGAGACCATCTGCCATGGATATTAAGGGTTGTTTAGTCTCTTGGGGGCCTGACTTGGAAGCTTTCTCTCATCCTCCTGCTCATGTCTACTTGGTTTTTTAATTCTCCGTGCTATTTTCAAATGGGAAATAAGTTTCAAATAATTACCATGCTTGAGCTGTCACATCAGAATTTAAGCAGTGAGTCTTAAATAATTGATAGATGCATTAGAAAGTATGTATTTTAGTAGTCTTTATTGTACCCTTCAGTATAGGCAAACAGACATTTATTCAGCATGATCAAATGATCTAAACCTCTAAGGTAGCACAGATTTTGAGGAGGTGAGGTTCTTGAAATGTAACATCACCTGGTACCTTTTTAAAATTTCCTCTCCAGTTTCAGTGCTTAATTTCTAAATCAGAAAGGGAGAGGCAGTGAAACTTTTTCTTCTGGCACCAAGAGTATGGGTGGAAACTTCAACTCTGCTAGGTATCTCTACCAAGCTCACTTTCTTTAATGGCAAAAAATCTTTGCTCCTTTGAAACAAACTACCCATTCTTCCTTTTATCTCCTTTTGATTTTTAAATTATATTTCACTACTCTAAAATAAAAGTCAAATTACAAAAAGGTAATAATTTTTCAGGTGTTTTTCGTGTAGGAATTATACCCTGCTCAGAAAAGAGGGCGGTAAAATCCCAGTTTAGCTGTCAAGCTCTTACAGAGTAAGCTCACTTACTGTTTTGTGAGTTCAGTTTTTCTTCTGTCACAACACTGACATCTTTCTCTGTTTTTAACAGAGCATACCTGAAATACCTCCTAAGCCTGGAGAACTGAGAACAGAACTGTTGGGTCTAAAAGAAAGATCAAGCAAAGTTCAGACTTCTCAACAGTGACCAGAGTTTATTTTTGTTGTGCAAACTAGAACTGATAAAATATTTACTCAACTGTTCAAGCTGCAGAAATACCAATGTGAAATGCTGTGTGTGTTAAATGCTTTTTTGCTTTCCTTTGAGCAGAGTTGCAGGCAGCATTGACAATAAATGTACAGTGAATGCTGTTGGTAAAAGTCCAACCGGTTTTGTGCCAAAATGCTTGTGACTTCTTAAATCTCAATTGCAGTGTTAAGTATCCTTCAGAACAAGGGGTTCAACCATGACAAAGAAGTATCACTGACAGGAGATCTGCTTTGGTCCACTGTGAGGCTGGAATCTTACAGCTTGGTCATCTTAGTTAAAGTGGGGCAAACACATACAGATTGATTACACTGAAATTATGTTCCCCTTGAAACTGTACTCCCTTTGGGCATCTTCATCTGTTTATGGCTGCTTTTGATAACTGTAAATACACAAAACTCTGAAATGACAAGTGCAGGTTTACCTTTCAGTCTGGAAATAGAAGCACCACAAAACTCTTGCAACCAGGAACTCGAAGATGTAGAGTCAACATCCTGCAAAGATGGCTCAACGACACACTTTTGGGTGGTACACAATAGAACTTGTGAAGGTTTTCCTTCACAAGGGATTGCTTTCCCTTGAGAAAGATGCCCAGACAAAGCACAGGCTTCATCCTCAGTTGTCACTGAGGTTTCACTCGGGGTAAAAACCACAGTCTGACAAATGATGCATTAAGGAAACAAAAAAGGTGCCTAATTCCTACTGCCAAAGTACTCAGAAGTCTTGTAAAAGCAGAGGGATCCAGAAATGATCAGTGCAAGTACTACACTTACATCAGTTCCAGCTGTGAGGCTCTTATTTTATTTATGCCTGCACGAGCTGCAGTGGTTTTCCTAGGAAGAAAGGCTTACAGTTCTTATGCATGTGCATGTATCTCTGCTCTCACCCAGCGTTACAGCTGTTGGTGGCATGAGAGCCTTCTGCTCCTATGTGGCCATGTGGCAGTTCAGGCTGCAGCCTGCACTTACTACACAACTGCCTCCCGTCCTCTCGCTCTCAGGCACCTTTGTCAATGACAGCAGGCAGTGGTAGAAAGGCTCTAGTACTACACAAGTGTTAAGCCCAAATGAAATCAATCAATGGGAACATCATAGTAGGTCCCCTTCTGGGGAAAAGGCTTTTTCCTTTATTGCCATGTAACAAAAACCTTCCACCTCAGATAATTGAAGAGAAAATGGGGCAGTGCAGCAGAATTTTGTTTCTGTTCTCACTTGGGAAGGAATAGCAGTTTTGTGATGATCCCTTTAGAGCCAGGATTCACCAGCCCTTACACTGTTACTCACTTTGTCAGATATTACCTGTTATGTTGTTAATTTCTGACGTGCATTTTTCCCTATTTTCTAAAGGTTTTTCGGATCTAAAGGCTGCAGAGGGAAGTTTCTACTAATTAGGCTTGGATTTCTAGGTGTATTCTGCTGCTACTGGAAAGTTGAGCAACAGAGACCTCGGCCTTTTCTAGCAGTGAGGGAACTGAACTCATTAGTGCCCATCTCGCAATAGCAAAGTTGACACTACACCAGGTCTGGCAGCAGAAGTGACAGTCCCAGAACCAGCAGCACTGAAAGAAACAGTGCTGACTGGGAGACATTTCTGCCAGCCTTGACACCATTTTGCTTCAAGCTGACAAAAAAAAAAAAAGTAAATTTACAAGTGCATTTGGTGTTTATGAATAGCAAACACTTGTCACTCCAGGGTGTAGAGAAAGCAGCTGGGCCACTGCTATGTTGCATATGATACTCAGAGCTGAAGTCGAGGAAGAAGGACAAAGCATGACTGTCAAGTGTGCTCTTTATTATGTCTGAAATGGAATCAGTTTTGTCACCCTCAGACCAATGGAGGGGATGGGAACCTCAGCTGTACAACAGAGCAAAGGTGTCTTAAAGCCTACAAGTAATTAACAGGTAGGGATACTGCAGCAAGCAACCCTACACTTCCAGTATTCCCCTTGGGTTTGTTAGGAAAAGCACTCCCAAGCATACAGCAGGCCTGAGCTGCCTTTGCTACTCAGGGGTCAAACAGAAATAGAGGTGTGGGTAGTAATGATACACTCAGACACGGATCACCGAGAAGAAGTGATACTGTAGGAGGTTGATTGCTACAGAGCACAGAAGTTGCACTGCTGCAGTAAGTGCAAGGAGCCCCAAGAAATGGTGCAGCTGCCCTGTTCAAGAACTTCCTACCAAAGTCTGCCACTAAAGCTGACAGTGCCAGCTGCTGCCTGACACTCAGCCTGTGCCAGTAAAAGGCTCTGCTCTAGGATGCTACTGCAGTGAGCAGAAACCAGAGCAAGCCCAAACAAACCCCACAACTAAGCTTCCTTGCCTTGAAGTCTCAAACAGCCTAGCTGAACAAACCATCTCTCTATACACCCTAACACAATAACCACACTGATACGTGGCATATTTGGGGCAATACAGAAGCCTAGTAAAAGTAAATGACACTTCAGGTCAGTGTTTAGTGCTCTCACCTAATGAGATAAGCATATTTGCTTCAGATTGCAGAACCTTGTAACTTCACAGAAGTTGTTAACAAAATACAAGAGGTTGGTTCTGAAGTAGAATCACTGTGCAGAAGCACCAAGTCCTTCCACAGAGGAAGGCAAAAAACAACAAAGCCCCCCCCAAAAACCCCTGAATGTAAACTCTTTTTACCAACCCTGCAAAGATGTTTTAAAGTAGAGACACTAGTGAGAAAATGCAGTGCTTCAATCCAACCACTCCCTAAAGGCGACATAACGAATGGAAGGGGTGGCTGCAGTTCAGCATGTCTACATTAAACAGATGGAGCTTCAGTTAGATTAACTATCTACAGTGCTTTGCCATACTAAAGAGACACAGGAGGGAAAAAGCTTAGGAATAACAGCATTAAGAACATGTGAAAAACTTCCACATTTATAAAGTTTGTAGAAAACAGAACCACTGTAGCTACCCGAGTCAAAGGCAGGGTTTCCAAGTGCCACGCAGGATGGTACAGCTCACAGGCAGCACAACACTTCTGGTGGCAGCTGTCCACATATTTAGTGAAATTTTTTTTTCCCCCCTCATCTGTAAAGCTTCTGCTGCCTCTTCTGTGCAGTCAAGTCAGGGAGTCCCGTGCAAGCTGGCAGGGCTTCACTTCCAATGCCATTTTTAAACACTCTGTCTCATCTTTCTTGAGACTGCAGGAGATACCCAACTTGAATACTGACTTCAACTTTAGTCCAGCTCTCAGATAGCAGGTGCATTTTGCCCAAGCAGCACAGCAGGTCTGTAAACACAAACCCCAGCCCAGCCAGAGGCAGATGCTACACAAGTAGGTGTGGCCATGCCAGCGTGGAAAGGCCAAGGACTGCCAAAGAAGAGCCTGTCTGCACAAAGGACCTGAACTCTCAAGACCATCCCTTAAATTTTGTTCTGCTAGCCCACAGGATGAGCTTGCCATGTATAAATTTAGAGTTAGTGGTGTTTGGGAACATTTTATTTTGTACATGACAAGATTTTACACCAAGTCAGTTAAATAATACAAATTTACATTCATGAGGAATGTTTTTAGAAAAGTGAACTTAAAAAAAAACCCTCCTCGACCCTTAAAACCCCATACCATCCCTCAACATCTTACAGTGGAAAAAAGCAAAACAATCTAATTCACATTCCCTCTTAACCCCCCAATGCAGGACAGTAGTTGAGTGCAGTTTACAGTTCATCTTTCACATCTGTGGATTCCTGTGAAGGCAAAAAGAGAATCAGAATATTGCTTTCTGAAAGTGGAAAAAAGTTACAAGAGCAGTCCAGAAGAACAAAAGCTTTGTGTTACTGTCACTGCAGCTTATACTGGTGTACAAACATAACAGTAATGACACCAAAATTAAGTAGGTATAGTACAATAGATACCGTTCCTCAATTTATTTTTGCTTAATCTGCCATTTAACAGTAGGAAAATTACATTGCATGAGCCGTATATTTGTACTAGTTGCAAGATACTATCTTGCAGGTCTCTTCCAAAAGCAATCCAAGAAAGCAGGTGCAGCTGGGACCTCATAAAAACTTTAAAAGTTAAATTATCAAAAATCTATGGTATTGGAAGAGTTCAGCATATCCATCAAGACATGATTAAAACTGCAGAGATTAGCTAAGTGCAAGCTGACTTCATGTGACAGATGAACTGTTCAGAAGCAATGTTCTTGTCTGTAGCCTTGTTCCAAGCCTACACTGTAACCATTTACAACTGCACTCTTGCTGATTGGTTCAAGGTTTTGCCCACAAGCTGTGAAAATACCACAGTTAACTCCACTAGAGGATTTGCTGCCATTTTCTTGCCTCAGGGCACTGTTACCATCTCTAAAGCTTAATTTAGCTCCAGCTTTGAACGCATCTAAGCATCAACTTTTTACAATATAGTTTGAGAATGAATTTGTGCTGCAGTTTCTTTCCCCCTCCAGTGAAAGCCTGGAACACCTCACACTAAAATCTAGTGTCAAAGGCAAATTGAGCAACTTTATTGCCAGGTAGCACCCACAGGCAAAACTGCACATATTGGCAAGGAAGCACCAAACTTGAGACTGTACCTTCTGTGTTTCACTGTCCTCAGCATCAGCATCCACTTCCTCTTCATCTTGCTCTGCTTCTTCAGCTGCCTCTTCAGGCTCTTCAGGTTCCTCCTCCACCTGTGCACAAAGGGCACAAGCAATGTGCTTTACTTGCTTAGGGTGTTTAATTAGCTGTACACTAGCTAAATACAGGCTGTGGAAGTATTCAAGTATTCACTAACATTTGCCCCAAGCTACCTGAGGAGAAAGTAAGATCTGTTTAGCACAGATCCACTCCAACAAAATACCCAGCACAAGTTCTTGCACAGCATTATAAGAACCTGTACAGAAACTCTCCATTAGAGAGACAGGGGTCAAAGGCCTGTGTGCCCAATTTACTCCTGTAGAGCCACCACTTAATTAAGAATATGACAATACTTGAGAAGTGTAATAAAACAGCAGAATCTCAAACAACTACAAGGAAGAACAAGGAAGGGAGCACAGGAGCATAAAGCACAGACTCGTGGCTGGGCTTCTGGTGGCCCACTTAAGTGCAGGAAACCGGATACATTTCATTTCATGCAAGTGAATCGAGCAGCTGCACCTTCCAAAGCCTAGCAGCAGTAAGTCAATTATCAGCCCCAAGTGAAAGACAAACCGACCTTTGCATCCAGGTCAATGTTTAAACTCAAACGAAGCATCCTTTCTATTCTGTCTCCATACTCCTTAGTGTCTGGCAACATATATCCTGATCTCAGAGTTGCAGTTTCAAACAACACCACTGCAAGATCTGAAACAGTTTTGTCATCTTCGTTTTCCTAATGTGAAAGGAGACAAGAAAATGAAAGCAGACCAGTTAAATGAGGTTGTATGCAGCCAAGTCAGTCGGTGTTTCACTATTATTATTTATTTACCTTCACTCGCCTCAGCATGTCCTTGATCAGTGGATGCCTGGGGTTGATTTCAAATGTCTTCTTTTGGCTGGCATAGTAACTGACAAGAAGAGAAATCACAGCACTGAGGTTCAAAGTACAGGACACAATGGCATCTTTTTAGCCACATACACCGCATACAGTGACACAAACAAGTGTGTCCCCCCCACCCCACTTCAACACCAGCTTAACTATAAAAAGCATTCAAGTTACTAAGTTCACCTCCTTGTCAAAAAATGAGATACCAAACACCACTGATGAGGAGTCTTGCTCACCAGGCAGCTCTACAAACTGGGTTTTGAAATAACAATGTAAGGCTATGGTGGATACCAACTTGGTTGTAAGTGACCTTAAAGCCACCACTATCTGAACCAGATAGAAGCTTGTAATGGGCACACCAGGCAAGGCAGGCCATGCTGCGACAGAACTGGAAACTTACTTTGTAGATATATCCTTCCCAGTTTGGTAAGCTTGAGCCTTCATGATCCTTTCCATGTTACCAGACCAGCCATACTGACTAGCCACAAGAGCACATGGAGACTGGGTTAAACGCTGAGATAGCACAGCTTTTTCAATCTGTAGGGGAAAAAAAAAAGTACCTTAATATTGGCTTACAGAGTCAATAGCTTATACAGTGAATAAAGTAAATAACTCTGAAACTCCCTGTCAATTTAGGCATTTCTGATAAATGTCTAAGATGACATTCTAAATAATTTTCTTCCTGAATAAATGTATTATCCATAAATACAGAGAAGCTACTGTCCGTGCTCAACTAATCTGCAAGGTATGTTGTAGCAACTACAACAGCATTTAAAAGTAACCATTACATAGAACACAGTATTTTACCTTGTCTTTGAGAGCTTTGTCTTTCATCCAGTTTAAGAGTGGCTCAAATTCCTTTTCCAAGGCTTCCCGACTCTCCTTAGACTTTTCACTTTCTTCAAACTTAACTCCTTCTTTTGCTACATTCTGAAACCTCTTGCCATCGAACTCTGGCAAAGCCTGAATACAGTATTCATCTACAGGTTCAGTCAGGTAGATCACTTCATAGCCCTTCTTCAGCAGACGCTCAACAAATGGTGAGGACTCAGCCTAGGAAGAAAACACTGGAGATCTCAGCTGAATTGCATTGGTATCAGCAGCTACCAAAACTCACACAACCATTTGAGAGATATTGGTACAGGAAAAACTGCACTGCAGCAGTAACATAAGCACGGACTGTCCACATTTACAGTAAATACACCATTCACAATGTTTATGGTACTAGAACCAGAAGCTATCATGTACTATACCCCTTCCCTCTCACACACCTCCTTTCTGCTGGCACCTGCCATGAAGTAGATTTTGTCTTGCTTCTCCTTCATTCTTTCCACATACTGATCAAGGCTTGTGAGGTTGCTTTCATGATGAGAAGACTGGAAGCGAAGCAGTTTAGCCAGCCGCGTGCGATTGGAGTGATCCTCGATGACTCCGAGCTTCACGTTAGTGCCAAACTCTTTCCAGAACGTGTCGTTGTATTTTTCCTCTGCAATCTTCTTGATCATATCAAGAGTTTTGCGAACAAGTTTCTTTCTGATCACCTAAAAGAAAAAGCAGCAATACTGAGTTACAGCCCTAAGTATTTGCAAGAGCCCTCGATTCGACTCAACTGCAAAGGATGGATTCCAGACACTTTGTGTCCCTGATGTGAGGCAGAGATCATCTGGAAACAGCAATATGTGAGTTTCCTGTACCTAAATGTCACAGTCATGTAACAAAATTCACCAAGCTATTATTCTTTTAAATCTTGTTGCTATCATGTGCTTACAATGAAGGAATTTAAAACCAATTACCTTACCTTTAACAATTTATGTTGCTGAAGTGTTTCACGCGATACATTCAAAGGAAGATCATCAGAATCCACCTAAGCGAGGAAAAAACTTTTAAATACATCTGACAGTATTTGAAGAAAAAAAAAATCAAATGCAAGGAACATTTGTAATACTTACAACACCCTTAACGAAGTTCAGGTATTTGGGCATCATGTCATGGAAGTCATCAGTGATGAACACTCTTCGAACGTACAGCTGAGTTACAGGAGGAGAGAGCAGCCAGGTTATTTCATTTCAATTTCTTTTTTTGTTTACATGAAACCACACTCACACACTTTCCTGCCCTACCTTAATGAAATCGCTTTTTTTGGATCCATATTCATCAAACAGTCCACGTGGAGCAGAATTAGGAACAAACAAGATGGATTTGAAAGTCACCTCCCCTTCAGCAGTGAAGTGGATGTATGCCATGGGGTCATCGTGTTCCTGTGAAGAGAGAATGCTTTTCATTGACATGGGGAAAACACGAGGGAGTTAAAAGATTTCCAATAATAACGTGAGTTTGGTAAATAAGTGCAATTATTTTACCATTAATTGCCCTAAGCACGCTTTGTTAGAATCCATCATGGAGAGAAAAGTTTAAGTTACAAGAGGAGTTCTATCATTCATAGAAAAATAACTTTCCCAGAGACCTAATAAGTTTTGCTGGTTTTTAACAAGCCAATGACTAAAAGGTTACAGATAGCAAAATAACCAATATAGCATCATCACAGCACAGTTAAGAGACTCCCAAGTAACACACTACACTGTCCTGACAGACAACACTTCTAGAAAGCTCTCTCTCACTTTTTCTTCCACCATGTGCAACAAGCACCACAACCCTCACACTAAATACACATTTCCCTGTCAACATTTAAACACATCAGTAAGCTCCACATGAGCTGGAACATATTACTTCCCAAACCTAGACTAATCAACACTTGAATGGCAGTACCTTCTCTCTGCAAAAAAGACTAACTCCTGACTGAGATGTTATGCCTTCCAGGCTCTCTGCAATTGCAATCTACTGACAGCAATTAATTCTTCAGAAATGGCCCATCCTATTTACACTGCAAGAGATACTACAGCAAACCTCTTGCTTTGCAATCATCTTTAGGCCCACGGCTTACCTTGGAAAAGGTTTTGTAGAAAGCTTTGTATTCATCTTCTTCAACTTCTTTAGATGGTCTCTGCCAGATTGGTTTTATGTCATTCATGAGCTCCCAATCCCAGACAGTCTTTTCAACCTAGAGTAAGTAAATACCATAGTATAGGAAAAGACTGATTCTTTACTTCAGGTTAAGTCAATTAAAGACACTCCACTGAAGTCAAGACACAAAATAGCAGGTAAAAACCCAAACATGCTCTGATTTACAAGATTATGCAATGGCCTGGACATTCTTATTTCAAGCATACATATTAGTGCAACACATGGGAACAAAACTTCCTACATTGTAGAAATTGTCTACATTGTAGTGTGTTCTGTGCACATTTAAAACATGCACTGAGTACCAGTATTTCTGGAAAAATCTTCCCAGCAGATTATATTAAATTTAAACTCATGAACAGTGTCAGATGACAGAATTCCACTACCATTAGAAGCAGATCATGCAAGCACTTATAATTAGCTCTGTGACCACTGCTTCACCAGGCTACTGCCAATCATCTGCCTGACTTCCACCTAGGCCGTTTCATTTACAATCTTCTCTCCTGACAAGGCATCTCACTTAAAAAGGATTTGCTTCCTGAAAGCACACAATACTGAATTGCACCTCTGCAGGACTCCCTAGGAAAATTCCTATCTATATGACAGGAGTTACAGAACGCCAAGAGCCTAACAAAGCTCACCTTCTTTGTTTTTGGTTTCTTTTCTTCCTCTTCTTCTTCAACTGCTGCTTCATCCTCTGTTTCTTCTTCTTTCTCCTTTGCTTCCTCCTCTTCAATGGGTTCTTCCACAGTTTCTGTCTAAAAAGACAACTGAAAGTGAGGATTTGAACACCCTGACTTCCTACCAGGTCTGTTCAAGTATTCTCTTGAACAGCTTAACCTCTCACAGCACTAGCCTGACTGCTGCTGTTTGTCTAGTGTAAACTTCTCTATAGGAAGCACTTTTCAGTTCCATTTTTCATCCATGCATGCTTTCCTTCAATACACTGGGAGGTCACCATACTCGAATTTACATTTTCCAACACTTTAACATGCAATGCTAATCAGAGACTTGGTGGATTTTAAGTTTGTGCTACACCAAAGAAACATTTTAACAGGCCTAAAAGCTAAGACACTGCCCTGTTACCAGAAAGATACCCAGCCATGGCCCTGCTTGAGAGCTTTAAGCTTCTCTCTACCAAAGCCCGTGGAAGAAAGATCCTTCTTAGTAATTTGCAATCTCTTTCCTTCGATAAAGTTCTCCTAACAAAATGAAGTTCCTTTAATTTTTTTTACTTTAGGAACAGACTAGCGTTTAGAGAAAAAGTAACTAGTAAAATACTAGCCTGAAGAGTCAGGAACAGTAAAATTTTAGAAATTAGACAAGTAGCAGCTCTATGGTCCTCAACCTTCATGAAAGAGCTGGCCAGGCAGCTGTCCCAACCAAACCTTATACTGTGCAATGCTCAGTTAAATACACTCACCTTGCTGCTCCACACATATATGGGGAAGTTTATGAACTGGGAGTATTTCTTCACTAGATTTTTAACAGTGTCCAGCTCAAGGTAATCAGATGCTTCCTCTTTCAGGACAAGGCTAAAGAAAATTAAGAAAACCCTTTAAAGTGCTGGACAAGTATTTTGACATAGTCTTTTAGGAGAAAATACATTTCTTGTGCCACTAAGATAGGCTCAGTTGGCAGGAGCATGGTGCTAACAGCATAGCTTGGGGTTTGAACCACATACGGGTCACTCACTTAAGAGGTGGACTTGATGATCCTTGTGGATCCCAACCTGGAATATTCTGTGATTTTTGTTGCAGCTATATCTATTCAGGTTTATGCAAGTGAGCTTTTATTAGTTCAGCTCCAAGTATCTCTTAAAAGCACAATCCTTACTCAAGCAGCAATTGTTTTCACTGACTGAGGCAGAACGCAATACTCAAAAGTGTAAATGAAAACATCAAATTCTATTGATATTTATCAGGATCTTGATGCACTCTCGCTGGCTTCACTTCAAACTAGAGCACCAAAATCAACTTTTTTACACTAAGTGCCTCCTCCAGAAAGACATTCTCTAAACCCAGACCAAGTATATTTACCTGTTCATGAAAACAATGAAAACAGGACTGTCACGATGCCTCTAGTTTGAAATTTGCCTTGGACCATCACTGATATATAAACACAGCTAGTTTCCCAGACAAAGCTCTACAGCCCCTGTTCAGGTTTTGCCAGGCCACAATTCTGCCTGCAGGCAGCTGAACTGTCTGGAATTACTTGCTGCCAGTTGTCAAGATGTTCATCGTTTCCTTAGCTCATCTAACACAACATGAAGTGAACTACTTTGCTTTTTGGATACAGTTTGTATTTTGGATGTTTCTATTAAACTGAATAAAGCTGTATTACAAGAATTACATGAGTCACAAAGCTAAAGGCACTCACATATTCCAATAAGCAGAGTGTACCCCCACCACCTTTTCTCTTTTAAGTCCAAAGAAACTTTAATACTTACGTTATGGTTGTGCCACGTCCTAAAGTGTTCCCTCTTGGGTCATCAATCACAGAGAACTCATTTGAATCTGACTCCCAAATATGTTGAGTGTCATTGTTGTGTTTTGATGTGACAATGACTCTGTCTGCTACTAAGAAAGCAGAATAAAAGCCAACACCAAACTGGCCAATTAACTCAGAGGTCGACTGGCTGTCATCCTGCATTTCAGTCATCTTGTTTAAGAATTCACTTGTACCAGACTTTGCAATGGTACCCAGGTTTTTAACTAACTCCTCCTTTGTCATGCCAATACCCGTATCTGTAACATGAAGCATGTTCTTCTCTTTGTCACACTGAAAAAAATAAAGACAAAAATACACAGTTTGAATTAACATTCACTTTGAATGTTAATATGTGCCAAAGAAAAGTGGGACATAGTAGCTACTCAAATTCAAACACGCCTGGCTACAATAAATCAAATTTGCAATAACTACAGAAACGAGGAACACCTTCCTTCAAAGTATTCCAATACTGCAGTTGCTATTTATAAAATCAGAAACATATTTTTACCATTAAAAGAGAAGCAGTCTTTGATAAAGTTAATTGCAAGGGTCCTCATGTGGTGCCAGTTTGTATTTGCAGCAGTACTAAGCCAAAAATTTCGATTTAACGATGCACTATCTTTTTACATTCCTCCAATCACTCCTCTGAAAGAGATGTTTGTATCTAACCCTTCTTACCTTGATTTTGACTGTAAGTTCCTCATTGCCAGCAAGAGCATTTTCATCAGTTAATGATATCAACCGTATCTTATCTAAAGCATCTGAAGCATTTGAAATAAGTTCCCGCAGGAAAATCTGAAATAGAAACCAGTAGTCAGGAATTCCAGAAGAGACATACACACACTCCCCCCAAAACTGTAACATGATCTACAGATAAAGGCACTAACCTCTTTATTTTTATATAAAGAGTTGATAATTAGCTTCATCATTCTGTTCACTTCTGCTTGAAATGCAAACTTCTCAGATTTTTCTCTGATTTCTTTGATCTGGGATGCATTTAGACCATCGAGTTGGATAGCTTCTTCCTCTCTGTTAGGACAATGAAAACCTATCAAGGAGCCTTCTCCACAAACAGCATCGCTAATTTTACCAATTTAAGCAATAACAATCACTAATGGAGCCCAAAATTATATGATCAAAGGAGCTAAGCGCAAGAGTAACCATCCTTAACTGCATAACATTAATCCAACACTTGAGTGAAAATTCATGCTTGCAAATACAACTTTTTTTCATAAAACAAAATTCAGGGAATAATACAGGTATGTTAAAGCCACTGCAATCCTCAGTACGTGGTGCACCTCACAGGAGGTGAGACAGTTCCTGGGCATAGAGCTATTTCACTCATAAGCACTAAACTGACACCATTTATGACATGCACGAGTAAACCCTATTAACATAAGAGTTACCAGTAATCGACAAAAGCCAGTTCAAATTTTCTGAATCCAAGTTCTCAAGCTTGTTCCTATTTAGAAGGAAACGGTCTTTCCCAGAAACATTTGATTTTCCCCGGCTGACTAGACCTCTCTTTTGAACAGCCTTCCCTCCCTAATCCTGAGGCATTACTGGTGCTCAAACTGACCCTTCCAAAGGCAGGACGCCCCAGGTACCAACCTCTGAACAACTTCATCATCCGTTCGAGACCCTTCTCTGCTTTTACCCAAGTCATCTTCCACGGTCCCATCCACATCCACCTCATCGGCTCTGACCGACACTGCCAAAACAAGGAAACCGACGCTGAGCCCGATCCCCCCGCTACAAACTGCCCAAATTCTCCCCTCACCGCTCCCCACGGCTTTAGACGGAGCTCTCCCGCTCCGCTCCCCCGCCCCCTCCCCAGGGGAGTTCAGCCCAACCGGAGACACGGGGATGGGCAGGGGGCCGGCCCCCTCCCACCGTCCGCCCCCGCCCGTGACGGCGCATGAGCCGCGCCGGCCCCCTC
>VZRZ01000685.1:0-30025 GCA_013398175.1 Climacteris rufus
GGGGTAACCGGTCCCCGCCGAGCCCGGCCGGGGATCGTCCCGTGCCGCTGGCAGCCGCCGGCCCTTGCACGGCAGCGCCGGCCGCCGGGGCCCTGGTGTCAGCCGTGTGCCGCTGCCCTTGTGCGTGCGGCCGAAATTCCCCGTCCTTTTATAAGTGGGACTTGTTAAGGCTTTCTATTTACATGGTTTTGGGGCTTTAATTGCGTCTCTTCCCCCTGTTCCACTTAACAGTCCTGTTCTTTTGCTGGGATCTGAGCAGATGTTGCCCTTCCCTGGTAAGTGCTGTGCCCCCCAACATGGAGTTTAAGTTTGTGCATTGAAGTTGTTCCTGCTGTTGCTCTTTTAGAGAATTGTTTTCGATCAGCAGATGAGACCTGGTGTTTCTTCACAACCCTGTACAGGAAACTGATTTCTTTCCTTTCTGTGCACACTTCCCTCACTGCAGGAAGGTTGGGTGTGAGCTTGTAACTCTTGCAGACTTCAGGTCTTGTAGGCACTTTTCTGAGCGCTTCACCTGTTTATTTTCTTGCTTGATGTAGCCATGTGCAATAAGGCTTTGTTTTAGAAGAAAAGAACTTGGCTAGTGAATCACTTCAGGCAGTGCTGAGTGTGGAAGTGCAGCTTGGCTTTCTGGTGAATACAAAGGTTTGTTTAGATTCCTTGGTGAGTCCACTGGGAAGGGATGGCAGCGTGACAGAAGGAGCTGTGACAGGTTTGTTGTAGTACCTGTCATGCTCTGAGCTTCAGATAAAGAGCTGAGATGCCTTCTGTCTGTTACTAAAGCGTGTGGCATTTGGAAATGAACTTTTTTTGGTGGAGGTGAAGGAGGTTTTATGAAGGAGTGCTTGTAAACTCTCGGGGAGGTGGCTGACATCTGATACCTGCTTTGCTTCAGCTGTTCCTGATTACAGGGGGCTCGGGAGATAGAAGTGGTGCTTTCTTTCCTAGCACAGGAAATACTGGGCTGTAAGTGTTGAAACTTTGTGCAGATAAGTGGAGGCGGGGCATGGGGTCCTAAAATGCTTCGGTGACAAACGTCTCTGGGCCTGCTCTGGAGCTTGGGGAGGGGCAGGGTGCACAAACAGTGATGGTTTTCTGAGTGATTGCACTAAGGTGCTCTTGTCCCACTTCAGGTTATAGGAATGATGAATTGAGAGCCAAGCTTTCTCTTGCTGGCAGTGCTGTAGGTGTCTGTCTGGGGTACTGTTGATATCTATGGCATTAACTGTCTGCAGTAGCAATTGTTAAAATATCAGTGTTAACCTTCTCAGGTAATAAGCCATGCAACCCACAGATGATACCACAGAGGTGGAACAGGTCAGCATGATAAGCTCTCATTTTATTTTCTGTATTTATTTTTCATAAAAATGGCCATCTGCAGCTGGAGGAGACAGAAATGGAGCCTGCCCAGGCTTCTGAAATAGAGGATACAATATTTTATCTCAGATCTCATTCCACCTACGTGCAGCCCAGGATGATGGAGAGAAGTATGTTGTCAGCTTTCAGGAGTAGGAGGAACGTGGCTGTGCAGTGCTTTGCTGGCAATTAACCTGGAAAAAAGGAGTAACTTAAGGAGAAGGGTGTCCTTAGGCTGCTGGAGTAACGGGCAGGAGCCTGGCAAGTCTGATGGAGCAAGGAAGAGGAGTTGTCTCCATGGAGCTGTGTGGAGGAACTGGGTTAGCATCCAGCACGGAGTTCGAGATCTTTCACCTGCACAGATCAAAGGGTTGTGAGGGCTGTCCCTGCTCTGGAGGCTTCCTACTGGGAAGTGTAACTGGATATCAGGAGATGGGACCCTTCCAGTTGGTATCAGTGGTGTCCCCAGAGCATGTGACTCCAAATAGTGCATTAGTGCTTATCAAACCCTGTGAACCAGAATGAAATGTCCAGATACCTAAACGTGCACTTGTTTCATAGTAGCTTTATTGGCTGAATCAAAGTAATGTCATGTTTCTTTCAAAATAACCTTTTAGGTACTGAGCAGTCCCAGCAATAACGTGCAACTGTTGTGCTTTGGCTGCAGCCTGAGTAGCTGGTGGTGTAAGGATCTGCCTGTGAGATCCCACGTGGGTTTTAAACTCTGAGAAATGAGCTTCACGACGTGTCATTTCACCCCTCCTGGATATTGGTGCTGTAACTTCCAGTGCTGTCAGGCAGACTTCAGGGATGTGCTTAGGACTCAGTTCGTGCTGTAATTCTTGTGAATTAACTGGATTGTTAAAAGGCAACTGTTTCATTTGCGTGGTGCTTCAAAATTTCAGGGTGACCGAGTGGTTTGCATGGACAACCGCGCAGTGAAGTCAGTGGCAATTCAGGAATTTGAAATCCTGACATTTTACTGGGGCTGTTTGCTATGCCCAGCAAAGGGCTGGAGCCCTCAGCTCCTGCTGCATTCCAGCTCCTGCCTTGGATGCATCAGCCCTGGACGGTGCATTGAGCTGCCTGCGTGTCAGCTGCTTGTGGGGTGGGCAGAGGTCACAAACCACAGCCTCCTGTGGTGTCAGCTGGCCTTGCTTGGAGGGCAACTTCAGCAGAATGGCCAAAACTTTGTCCCTTTGCTTTGAGCAGTTCAGAAGCACTGGCAGAATGGACTCCATAGTGTGCAATCTAATGGTAAACTGGAGTGTGAGTAGCCCTGACCTGCTCTTCCCCGTATCTGTTGAATAGTTTCTGGCAGTGCTGTGAAGGAGGTGACCCCCAGCTGGCTGCAGGTTTCCCAGGGCAGTGTGTCATCCCTTAAGGAAGGCCTCGAGTCCATCCCTGCTGCTCAGAGCTCCAGGGAGGAACCTGTAGTAGCAGGGATGAAATGCAGCACGATCTTGTTGCAAGCAGTGGTATCTCTGACGTTTGGTCTGCTGTGAGGTGTCAGGTTGTGCTGCTCTGAGCCACAGGTGCTCTGTTCTCCTTCAGGAAGTCCCAGTGTGCACCTGGAAGTGAGGCTTGGGCCTGCAGAGCCCTGCAAGGTGAGCTGGAGAGGCAGGGAGGGCAAACAGGCACCCTGCTGGAATGCTGGTTGAAATGGGGAAGCTGTGTCCGGTGTCACGGATCTCCAGCAAAAAGCAGTGTTTGCAAAGGTTTCACCTGAAACACCATGGCTGATTCCTGGCTGTGGTTGTCTTCTGGAACTCCCTGGACTTGGAACCTTCGTGTGGAGTTTGGAAAGCAGCACTGGGGTGGCAGGGGAACGGGGCTGCAGGGTGAGCAGGGAGCTGAAGTGTGGGGGCACCGGGGCTCTTCAGACGCCCTGTGCCTCCTCGTGGGTGTTAATGCTGACAGCAGGTGCCACAAGGTAACCGTGGCCAGGTGCAGCTGGAAGGTTCCTTGGCATTTCTGTGTGTATCTGCATGGTGACACTACTAATGAGAGTGTTGTGGTGGTGGTGGAACTCTTCCAGGCTCTGATAAGGAGGGGGGAAAATTCCAAACTCTGCAGAAGACTTCCTAAAGAGGGGTTCTTGCCCTTCCTCGGGGGAGTTGGATTTTAGAAGTCTTGAAGCTGGCTGGCCCTTGTTCAGTGATATTGTAGCTAAACTTACACAAGCTGCTGTATTGAATTATTGCCATGTCTGAAAAATGAATACTTTGAACAAGACTCCAGTGGAATTTGATTTTAGAGAAATAAATCTGTTATTTTTCCTCTTGACTAGGAGCACAGTGAAGAGCTGTAAAGCAGCACTGGTGGGCAGGCACTTGGACATAACCAGTCATGCCAGTAATGAAATGTGTCCTCAGCAAGCAGTAACACAAGCAGATAGGTTCTAAGTAGTATTAACCCTGGGTTTTTTTGAGAATTTGAGCCAAAATATTGAATTGTAACTACTTTAAAATATAACTGTGCAGTTTGGTGTTAATTGAAAGAGGACAGAACATCAAAGAAACCAAGGCTTGGAGAAGCAAGTTGTCCTTTGCCTTGCCCAGCACATCTGGCTGTTGCTTTCAGTGTTCATTGTGCTGGGCTGACAAACCACGATGGAAGTGAAGTTGGGGTTGCTGCAGACAGCTTTCATCTGAGGTGCTGATCGAGCTGATGCTGTTCCTGACTTCTGTGGCATTGGTTGTTCATCAAATTATTCCTCAGGGCTTATTAACCCTTCAGGGCTTGAGCTGTTGTGTGTGTGGTGAAGCGTTAGCACTGGTGCTACACTGAGATCACTTTGGGTTGTTATCCTGTACCCTGTGGAGTTAGCTTGAAGCTGCAGTGAAATCAGAAACTCAGTGCTGCTCCCTGGCTTCTTGGGGAGAGCTGGGCTTTCCAAAGGGCAGCCAGAACAGAGCCCCCCTGGCTGGGCTGTGCTCTTCAGAGGGAGAGCTGGACCAGGAATGGTGGAATGTTTGAACTTCTGGGACTGCACAGCAGGGGAGGCTGCCCAGGGCTCCCAGAGCGTGGCCTGGAAGGCAGTGAATATCCACCTAGGAAAGACTTGGGGGCTGTTACTTTGATATTTAACTGTCTTCTTCCATCCTGTGGATGTCAGGCTCAAGTTGTGTGTTCTGTGCTCCCCTCCATTCAGTTTTATTCAAAAACTCCTGCATCATCTGCAGAGCGACATCATCTTGGTTTAATTTCAGAACTGAAGTTATTCTTTACTGGGCCTGTCTCTAGCAGATGTACCAGAGCTGACCTCTCAGGTCCTACTTGGTTTAGCTCTTGCTGGAATAAGAATTGAAAAAGACTTTTTCCACTGTAATCTCAATTTCCTACTTTTCAAGGAAACATGATTGTCAAAGTAACTTATTACCTGGTTGTGTTTCTCATTTGCTGTGAGTACCCTGAGCCCCACGGCTAAGACTGCTGCAAAAGGCTCTTGTTTGTGTTCTGTCTTACCCTATTTTAAGAAAGGTTTTCATCAGGGACAATCAGTGAAAATGGTATAAATCTTTCCTTAACTGAGATTTTTGAAAACAAAGTAGCACAAAATACATCTCTAGGGTGCCTGTCTGTATGATGAAGTCTTTTGTATATACAAGTCTAATAGTCTCTAAGTATTTTGGATTGTTCTGGTACTCTGAGGTTTAGTTTCTGGAACATAGAATCAGTATGGGGGGAAGTAATACACTTCAGGTTGAATTTGTGGAGGAAGGCTGCTGCATTGCCATAATTAAGTCTTTGTAGTTTTTCTTTCAAATACCAGAGATTTGTGCACTAGTATAGACATTATTTATAGAAACACTGGTAGAACAGTTTTCTGTTGCCCTTTTGTGGGCCTCATTTGCTTCTCCAACTTCGGGACTGAAAACCAGGGCTGTAATCAAAGCACTAATTCTGTGGTGTTACCTGAAAGGACAGAGAAACGAAAATAGTTCATTTTTCCCTGTACCCGTAAAGGAAGGTTTTGACTTCTCTATCAACCAGGAAAGAGCAGACTGCTGACAAAATGAGACTTGTTTTCTCCAGTGCTGCTTTCTCTACTTGTAGAAGTGCCTGGGGGAAACTGCTGCCAGACACCTGAGGGAGGAGAGGACAGAAATGCTGTCTGCGTGGGCTGCCACGGAGTCTGTGAAGACAAGATGCACTTGGCTGGCTTGCTGAGTGCCCTTGCAGAGCAGAGCAAAGGCAGGACTGGCTGCAGGGCATCTCCCCAGCTCTCCCTCAGAGCAGCCTTTCATGTAGGGCTCATGTGCATCATGAGACTCCAGGCCCTGTGAGTCTGACTCCTCTCTTCCTCTGAGGTTTGACTGATCTGGGCAAGCAGGATTCGTGTTTGCTGGGCCTTCTGTGCAGCTGGTGGCAGGATCTCAGGAAATCAGACCTTCCCTCGAGTCTTTCTGTCATGTAGAGTTTAGCACTGTATAGGTCAAGGGTAGACTGCTAGAATATTGATTTTGGTTTTTTAGTTGCTGGAAGTAGCAGTTAAAAGTATTGAAGAATTGAGTGAAACTGAAGGCTGGATTAAAGAAACTGTTAAGGAGGACACAGAGTTTAAGAACAATTTGTTTGAACTGTACTGGTGGAACTGCCTTTAACTGTGCAACCTTAATACCTTCCAGATCCTACAGATGCTACCTGGGTGAGGTAACTTTGGGTACTTTTGAAGTGAAGCCTCAGTTTTGTGCAGGAGATGTCAGAATGATCCAGCCAGCAGCTGATCTCCTATTACACTCTGCCCTGTCACTGTTATGATGTCACTTTGTCCTTTCAAAATGAGTTTAAGTCCAGAGCTGCTCCTGGAAGTGGCTGGGCTAGGTCTGGAATTGCTGGAAAGTTTCCTTGGAATGTCTAGGTTTGGAATTTGTGGAAAGCATTTCCCTGGACTATCCTGTGTGGTGGTGAGGAGGGACCAGCAGCCTGACTGTCCCTGTTCTCCTTGCACAGAGATGAGCAGAGGGAGTCAGCAGTGCCTGGGGCTGCCTGGTACCATCTCTCAGAGCCCCCACTGACCTCAGGTGTACCTGGGGAGCTTTGCTTGTTGCAGTGCTGGCTGCAAGGGTGGAATTGCTGTCTCTGACACTGAAACCAGAGGGAAGGGAGCTGCTGGGAAGTGGTGCTGTTTGCTGCATCCCTCTTGGGGTTCCAGGCCTGGTGCTGGACTTGCTGCAGCTGGAAACTGTCCCCAGCTTTACCTTCCTTCAGCCTTTGGTGTCTTCTCTAACTAAAATTATTGCTGTCAAAACTGACTTGTGCTGTTCTGTGGGTCTCCAGACTTTTCAAATACTTGTCAGTCTCCTGACAAAGAACAGATGAGCCAATGGTAGAGGCAGTGAGAAGAAATCTCCCTGGCCATATCACAGAGCAGCTTTGCTTGAAAATTAATGTGAGGACATTTCTCTGTCCTCTCTGCAGCCCCTTTGCTGTGGTCTGACCACAGTACAAACACCTTTTCTAAGTGTTTTGAGCTGATAGCTTTGATTTTTTTTTTGATTGTTGTATTTGAATTTTCCTTATTTCCTTTTTTTTTTCCACTTCTGAGAACAAATAGTTAGTGTAATGTAGGCATGGTTGAACTTTTGATCCAAGAGACCTGACTAAAATGTCTAAGCTGATTGCATTTCTAGATTATTTTAATTATTTTCCTTTAATAAATGGAAGCTTGAAAGCAAGTGAAGTGTACTTAACATAAACTTGCAAATTTGCTGCCTCTGCCTGCAGAACTTTTCTTTCCATCTAAACTCTGTGCATGGTTTAAGAGTGGATAAGCTTTTCAGCAAATTAATGACTAATCCTTATCAAACAAGTGTTCATCTTTACAATTAGAGAGCAGGAATGCTTAATTGTGTGCTGATTGGTGAACATACTAGTCATGAGTACATTTGAGAATTCAGATTCTTAATTTTCTCTCACTGCTGGT
The DNA here is from genome assembly GCA_013398175.1 of Climacteris rufus. NCBI lineage: Eukaryota > Metazoa > Chordata > Aves > Passeriformes > Climacteridae > Climacteris > Climacteris rufus. The sequence goes on from VZRZ01000685.1 coordinate 7,286, forward strand.
AGCAGGAATTTGCTGTGAACAGGGCATTATATTCTGGTTGGATACCCATTATAATTAAATTATCATCTTTGTCTATGTTCAGTGAACCTTCCTTTGAGTAACTTCCAAAAGAATGCACCTTTTTGCAGTTTGGGAAAATCTGAATTCTCTGAGGAAAAAGGAGGAAGATGGAACAAGGTAAATATTTGGAGGTCTGCTCAGCTTTCCTTGTAGGTTTGGCTGCTGGATTATGGTCGAGGCACAGTTGTGTTCTAATGCAGAATACAATAGCTTGCTTGTTTTCTTTTACTTTGGGCTGGAATCTCTTAATCCCTTCAGACTCAAGCATGAGTATCACATGATTTGGAGGTGTTTGGTTAGTGTACTTCCCTGCTGCAGAGCATCTCTGGACCTAACAGATGGGTACATTGGGGCTGCAGAGAGAAGCCACATGGAAATTTTCAGTTTTGGAGATCCATGGCCAAGTGTTTAATATTTTGTGCTGGGTTGTGTTCTGGCAAAGCCACCTGGTCAGTCAGACTTGTCAGTAAGGAAGGGGATCAGATACCTGCTCTAAAATTCCAAGTTCATTGTAAAACAGATTCCAGCTTCAATATCCTGGCATTATACCTGTATGTTCAGTATCCCTCCAGTGCTCAAACCATGGATAAGGGAATTTGTAGGGAAGCTTCCTTGCAGGAAAACTGGTGGTACAGCTGATTGTAGGTTCTTCTTTCAGAATCTGTGACCACACGGGACATCAGAGGATACAGAGCTGTATAAGGAACACACATAAACCCTTGCTAAAGTAAAAGAATAATAAATATTCATTAATGGTGAATGTTAAAAAGTAGTAGCTCTCTGTATAGCTGCATGATGGTACCAGTGTGCCTGGTCACTGTGATGTTGCTTTTCCCTCCTCTCTGTTCTGCAGGCTTTAGGAGCTGCAACCAAAATGCCTTCCCCTTGTCCAACTGGAATTTTGGCTTTCAAATGACAGGCTGAATGCTGACACCTGATGAGTGCTAAACACTGACCTGGGAGAGGACTGGGCAAGGGGCTTTCTAAAGGGGAATAGGATTCCCTGAAGTGCTGAAGTATCATCAGGAACTGAGCATGGAGAAGGATTCCAGGGAGTTAGAACATATTGGTCTTGACTCTTGGTGCTGCTTCTGCAGGATTTGGTCTGTTAAGCACAAGATCAGTGTTGCTTTGCTTGGAGTAGCTTCAGTTGCTGGTTCTACCTGCAGCTGCTTCCCGAGGTGTTCCACTCACTTTGGAAGAACTGCAGAGCTAATTGGGACACTGGAGTCCTGGTGGCTCCATACTTAGCTCATTACTCCGGGCAAATTAACCTTTTCCTTCCCAAGTGTTGACTGGCAGGCTGGTTGGAGAGCTGTCGAGCTTTCCATTGCTGGGGCATTCCAACTCCTGCCGTGTTTTCATTGCATTGTGAGCTCCTGAAGGACTGGCAATCACTGAGCAGCAGAAGGGCCCGAGGATGGAGTTCTGGAGTGATTCACTGAGGAGAACAGCGGTGTCAGACGTGCTGTTGTAACGAGCTCGGAGTGGGAAGCAGTGTGGAAAGCTGCCTGGTGCCTGCTCAGCCTGGAGGGTGGCTGGGTTCGTCCCTGCCGCTGCTGACACCTGAGCTGGGCGGGTCTGGTGGCGGAGCCAGCCCGGCCGCTGTGGACAAAGGACGTTGCTTCATTTGACAAGTGTAAGATCGGTGTAGCAGAGACAACGAGAGCTGTTTGTTGCTTTCCTTTCTAAGGCTGGCTTTTTCCTGAGCTCTCTGTGTGCGGTGCAGTTGAGGTGCTGCCCTCCTGTGCGGCTCACGCCCCGAGAGCAGCCCCATTGAAGCTGCTGCTGCTGTTGCATCATGTCCCAGCCCGCCGCGGGCCCACTCAGCACTCAGCTATGAGACTTTTCCTCTTGCATAAGGCACCTTGCTTTGCTCAGCTCGGGGAGGAAACAGTTGGCAGCTCCCTAAAGAGTAACTTACAAGCTGCTGTGCCCTGTAGCTTATTTTTCTAAACATTATTGTCTGTCCAGCTTCTAAACTGTACAAGTGCTCGAGGCTGGACCACTGCTCACAGAGGCAGGGATTACCTGGCCAGCCCTTGCTGGATGCAGATCCTTTCCTCCTCCTAGCATGTTTCTCTCTCCTAGACCTAAATTATTTGGTATTCAAAGTAGAGGCCTAGTAGGGCTCAGACTCACGTATTTGAACATATTTAAAGATCCCTAGAATTGCAATATGGCTTAATCTGTCTCCTTTCAATTTCTAAGTATTTCAAACTTAGGCTTTTTTCTGGTTCTTCAACAAAATCCGTTTCTTAGTCTCATCATAAACCTTTACCGTGTGTCAGTCCCAGCAGACCAAGTCACGTGATGGTTAAGAAATGATTTTTCTATGAATATGCTGCAGGTCTAGTAATATTTATTGAGATAAAGTGACTTCACTTACCAAAGGCAAGGAGTGGTCAGTTAAAACGTGCCTTGCCCAAAGAAATTGGTCTGAAGTGCCTTGGATCCTGAAAAGGACAAGAAAGGACTGAAGTTTTTGTGCAAGAAGTAAGCAGGTGGAGGGGGAGAATCTATTTGGCTTGCAGTTTAAAGAAAGGCCTAGTGCCAAAACACCCTCAAAAACTAATTTATGCACTTAAATTCCACCATTTTTATGCTGACTCTTGCCAAGACAGTTACAGAATTCCTAGAGCTGAATTTCCAGGCTGGGTTTGGAACACAGCAGCCACTTCTGCAGGTGCAGAGAACACTCCAGTCTGTTCAGGTAGGCTCATGAGTCTTGGTGGTTTCATTGCTGATTTATTTGATTTTCAGGGGTCTGGAGATGTGGCTGTGGAGCACATTTGTGGTGCAGTTGCAGATGTAGCCAGCTGGGTTTTTGCTGCTTACAAAAGGTCAACTTTTAAGCTTTGTGGATTGACATTAAACTGGTGTTGCAGCACCTGTTTTCTAGAGCTTCAGGCCTCCTGGTTGACTCTGGAAAACTTAGGGGGAAGAACTTAGGTCCCCGTGTGGGGTTGGTGTTTTTAAGATCTGCTTAATTATTCGTAAATATTTAAAATGCAGAAAGGTGAAGGAATACCCTGGGGTCCGTTCAGAGGGCTTGTGCAGCTGTGTGAAGATGAGTTGTGGTAGAAGAACCCCTTGCATCCATCGTATCTGCAGAAGAAAACAGAACCAGCACCTTGTTTCCACAGCAACTGTCTGGTTGTGCCATTGCACTGTCCCCTGGGTCACCTTATGGTGATGTTGAAAGACTCAGCAGAGTCTCTCGTGTTGAAACAGATTTGATGGTTTGAAACTTGTCTGAAGAATCTGCTGCTTTCAGGTGGCTCCTGAAGAGCTGTGACCGCTCAAAAATTGTGACTTGCTTACTTGGATTATTTTTTAAATCGCATTTTAACCAGAACTCAGAGATCAAACAACATACTGAGAGCTTATTGCATATAAGAATGTGAAAGAGAAAGTGTGAACCTTTCTGTGGAGCTGGGAATCCATAGATCACACTGGGTGAGTGACAGCTCAGCCTCTACATGGAATTCAGAGCATCTTTGCCATGTTATAAAAAGCTTGTTGCCTGGTGCTGATCTGTTCCTCCAACACTGAGCTTTTTGTAACCTTTAAACTCTAAGTATAGGATAAGAATTTATCCTGTTAAAACCTGCATTTGTTTGAAGAGTTAACTCCTGCCTGTTCACCTCTGTCCTACATCTCTAGATCTCAGTTGTTTAAATACCAAGGTGTGTGTCACTCAAAACCTACCTACCCAGTGAGTTCTTCCTTCAGCAGAAAAGTAAATGTGACCTGGAGTGAGCAAGCAGCTGTGCCTGTCTTGCTGCACCTTTCTCATTCTTCAGTTGTGCTTATGCACAGTGTGGAACTGCTAAATCAGGATTGGTCTGCTGGTGAGTTTTTGTGAAATCCTGGATATTTCTTGAAATATTTGAGATGAGTGCCTACTTTCAGCCTTATCTTGATATATTTTACATTGTATCTGATGACAATTTTACAGGCATAGGTTTTGGGGAGGAATGGGAAAAAGTCCTTACTAATGTACTAATGTCTCATCTACATAAAATAGGCAGGCTGAATACTCTAACATATGCTGGGTATGTGGATTATTTTAAAAATGAGGTCGTTTGGATGGAAGGGTCCAAAGGCTTCAATTCTGAAGTAAGGAATCAGTCTTCTAGTTTGTCCAGTTACGTGTGTGCTGCTTTGAAGCCTCACTGAATTTTCAAGTGGAGAAGTAGCGGATTTGTTTGGTGTTATAAAGTAGACTTGAATTATACCCTTTTTTAGTAGTTGGAGATATATTTGCACCAAGCTTTCACAGAAATGGTGCTCTTACTGAGCTGCTAGAGGGGAGTTAAGTGAGTTAAGTTCATCACAGCTCAAATGTTGTTCTTTCTCTTCTTTCCAGTGTTTTAACTCCTTGTCACAAGTGCCAGTGCTCCCTGCAGACCCATTTGAGATGGAAATCTGCAGCTTCACCTGGGTGTGGTGTCAGCCCATTGCACGTTCAGAGTTTAGCAGGCAATCTTAGATCTGTGCTCAGCATGACTACACTGATACCCTGAAGGGGATTTTTAACCCTTCAGACCAGGCTTGCTGCAAGTAAAGCATTTAACAAGCGCTTTGCTGTGTTTCTGTGGTAAAATGGTCCCTGTGCTGGTGGTGCTGGCACAGAGCTGTAGCGCAGGACAGGAGCAGAGTAACAGGGCTGCTCCTTGGGTCCTGTGGCACTGGGGCTGACCCTCTGCCACAGGAAGGCCTCAATGCTGAAAGGGTATCCAATATTGGTGATTTCAAATGATCCCTTAAAAGTGCAGCCCCTGAAACTGTTCTGTATCTGAGGTAGTGCTTGAGTTGTACTTGAGATTTATGTGGGAAGTGGAAGGAGATCCATCCTTTTCCTCAGAGCTTTTATTAATTGTTAACTGAAGCAGTTGAACTGCTGGTTTTGTTTAGTATTTGTGATAAGATTTGATATGTTGCTTGATAAATGCTCATGTGTTTTCCACAGATAAAATGTTCTTAGGCCTGGCGGGCTATGGAGTAGTGGGCTGTTGGATTTGTGGATGTTAAGATGCTTATGTATTTAATTCTGCAGTGAGAACTAATGCACTGAAAGTTCCTCCTGGAGAGTGACTCTCTAACTCTGGTTTGTCCCTGAGCTGCAAAAACCAATGCTGAGAAAATGAGCAAGGTTAAATGGAAATTGTACAAAACACAAATGTATCTATTTCAGAGCCTCTGCTAGAGATAATAAAGCCTTCAGTGACAACTGCTCAGACAGAGATTGCTCTACACCTATAGAATCAGACTTGCAGTTATTTCTGAGGTTGTATTTTATCCTGACCGTAGGCAGAGTGCTTTCTGGTGAGCCTGCCGTGGTGCTGAGGGCACGATTCGCTGGGAAGGTTCCCCAGGAGAGCAGAGCAGGCAGGGCTGGCTGTGCTGGCTGGGAGTTCTGCAGAGCCCTGGCAGCTCCCTGCCCTGGGATCACGTATCGGCTGGCAGCTACGGCCGGGCTGCCAGCACACTTAATCTAGTTCTGGTTTGTCAGGAGCTCAAAGACACAAACAAAAAGCACTTTGTCCCGGCTGCTGGGGAAGACTGACACTTGAATGGCTCTTTGCATTGTCTATTCAGTGGCGGTGGAGCGCTGCTGTGCAGCAGCACATTGTTGTGGGGCACTCACTTCACTGCCGAGCTCACAGGCTGCCGGGAGCATCCCGGAGCAGCAGCTTCACATGAGCCACTTGTTTGAGCACTCCAAGGTCAGAGAGCTCGCTGAGACTTCCATGGCAACTGGTGGCCCTTCAGTACAGTCAGTGTGTGCCAGGGCTGGCTCTCCCTGCTGCCTTCATCAGCCCCTGGGGGCTGCAGCTCCTTCCCCTCACTGGAGTCAGAGCCTCGAGGTGCTTTTACATCAATGCTGAAGAAGCTCTAGAGAGTCTCTGGAGGTTTGGTGGACTCTGCAGAGAATCATTTGTGCTTATTTATGCCTTATTGCTGAGAGAATCTGACAGAATATTCTGGAAATATTGCAATCTAGGGTCTAGTTATTTTTTTATATTTTATAATTAACCTTTCTTCATGCTAATCCCAAGTGTCTAGGTACAGGAAAAAAGCCCGAGTCTTTACCTGTGGCCATTTTCTGAAGCTCTAATGATCAGGGCCTTTAATTTCTCATGCATATGAAAGCTATGTGAGCTGATACTCACCTGATACTTGCAGGTGATCATGAAGTATTTGTTTTATTTTTACATAGTTGAGCCTGATTTCCTACTATTTATTCCATGCTGTTTAGGTTTGTTTGCATTTACCTCAGTTAAATAATAATAATTAACCGAAAGCATGGAACTGATGCAGTTATCATATTGGGTGAACAAACCAATAACCATAATGCAATAAGCATTAATGCAACTTCCTGGTAATGAAAATTCCAGTAGCAGAGTACTTGATTTAATTTTTAAGCTTTGAGAAAATAATGGTGGTGATAAAATGACTTTTTAACTGACTTTCACTTAGGCAGCTGCTTAATCCTAGGAAAAAGCTTGGGGTGTGAGGAGGAGCTGTAGTGGCTCTCCAGCTGTGGAGGACAGCAGCTGTTTATCTTCACAGGGGGAATGTCTGAGCCTTTGTTCACATTTGAGCCCCAAGCTGCAGTGTGCAGCTACAGTTTTAAATTACTGATGCTTCCCCAGCCAGTCTGGGTGATATTGTTTCCTTTGTTCTGGTGGGTCAAAGTGTTTTTGAGCAGGAAACTGCAGAGTTAAGGACATTGCTGTCCTGCCCTCCCACCAGACCACACAGCTGGATCAAGTATGTGTCTGTCTCCTGCAGTGGGTGGCCAAAACAGGTAAGAGCTGCTCAGTGAGGCACAGAGTGTGGGACTGCTAACAGAGAGCCTGTCAGACACAAAATGTGGCTGTTGCTGAGGAGAACCTTGCTGGAGGTCTGGGGGCAGTTTTTGTGTCCAGCTGCCGGGGACAGGGCACTGAGGATGCTCCCGGCAGAGCTGAATCTCTGCAGTCCGTGCGTGGCTTTGGCACTTTCCTTGGCAGGAGAGCCTGGGTGAGCAGCACTGCTGCACAGGTAGCACAGACCAGCCTGTGCAGGGCCTGCTGAGCAGCTTGAGGAGCTTGGAGGTGTTGTGTAAGGCCAGCTCTGACTCAGTGGGGAATGCAGGCACGTGGCTCAACGTAAGCACTATGAGGGTACCAGTCAGAATGAGGGCTCAGCCTGGCCAGTGAGGGCACCAGTTCAGTGCCAGGACCCCCCTAGCTGCCATCACACCTCACAAACGGGTTTCTTCCCTCACTCTGTGTCACTGTGCCTTGCTGGTGTCTTTGGCCCTGCATTCCAGCTGTGTAGGCTGAAGCACGGCTGCGTGCTGTCCTGCTCAGCTCATGGCTCAGTGGGCACTGACTGCTGGGTGAGCACCTCAGGGTGCCTCAGCCATTCCTGCACACAGATGCTCCCCACACGCAGGGAGATGCTGTTCCATACCAGTTCAGAAGCTTCTCATAAAACAGAAAGTTGCTCCAGAGCCAACTTCTGTTAGTTTATCTTACTGACTTTTCTATCAGTTTTACAGATGCTGTAATGAGCTTAGTATTGTATCTTAAATATTGATCTTTGGAGCAGTTATTGAAGATTTGAAGATGAATGTTTGTGCAACAATAGTGGGTTTGGAGGCTGGATTATGTCAACAGCATCCTGGAAGTGAGCTCTGGTATTACCAGAGCCATTCTAAATATACTGCAGCATTGCAGTCATGCAATGATTGTGACGCCAGGCCTGGACATGAACACACCCTCCATGTGCACACTCACGTGAGAATGACAGGACAGCACGTGCCAGGCTTGAAGATAGTGTTTCTTTCAGCTTGATAAGGAGTGTGGCACGATTGTCCTTTGCTTCTGAGGTGTTACACAGACAGACTCAGTGCTGTGTGGCTGTCCAGGAGTGAGCGCAGGCTGCAGGGTATGGCAAAATCTGTCCTTGAACGAGAATTTCTGCAGTCCTTGCAGAGAAATCTGCTTGTGTTGGGCTCTTCGTTGGGTGTGACATGTCAGGGAGGTAGTTCATCCTAGCTTTGGTCTCCCAGGCTTTCCAGTTCTTCTCTTGCTTAGGCTTTTAGCTTGCTTGTGTGGTAGTTGATTCCTCATCAGTCAGGTTTAGAGGGGAGCACCTGGTAAGTAACACGTGCAGGCTCTGGAGTGGGTTGGTGTGAGCTGTCCAAATGTCTGCTGCTTTCTTGCTCCTGCCTGTGTAATGTGAAGGAAGTGTGGGGGTGTTCTGGACAGGAAGAACACGTGTCCTGAGAGCCAAACTATCTAAAGGGCACTGCCAGCCATAGCTGTCCTCATAGCAGTGAGAATGGACTTCATGCTGAGGAAATCAATAAAATACCATCTCTAAACACCTTCTTAAGGTGTCCGGTCTTTTAAATGTACAAACTCTTCAGGCAATCTAGAGCTGGTTTGTTAATGCAGGCAAATAATGACCTGAAGGACACTTTGGTCTGTTTTGGAGTTGTCCTCTTCACTAGCTGTGCTAGCAGGTGCTCACAGAGGAGTGAACATTCCCTTGCAGCCATAATGCATCAGGCTCTACAGTGAGAAGTGTTGGTTGAACTGAAAGTGGGAATGAGGCAGCCTTGAAAGCCGAGAGGTGGGATTGCCACTGACTGATGAAGGATCTGTACCTGGCTTCAGGCTTCCCTTTCAGTCAGTGTCCTGGGCTTCTCATGGAGTTTAATGGACAGGTTGACTTACAGCAGAGACAAATGGTGACTTTGAGTGGGGTTGACACTGTAAAGAGGAACATGTGAAGAGCTGCCATTGATTCCCATACCTGTGCACGGCTTGTACATCAGATGGATGCTGCTGCAAACCTCTCCCCTCGGTGGGAGCAGAATGACTCCAGCAGGCTCCAGCTCCTCACTGCTGCTGCCTCAGTTGCTCCCAAGGCTGCTGTGGAGCCTGCAGCCTTCTCTGGGAGCAGCACTGCCAGAGCAGCTGAGTGAGCAGTGCAAGCCTGAGTGAGTACCACTGGCTGTTTCTCAAGTCTGACATCATAGCCAAGAATGAGATGGCTCTCTCTCACCATGGGGATAATGAAATAATTCCTACTGTGTTATTCATTAACTCACATTTCGTTCAATGGCTCCTAAGAGGATAACGAGTACGTTAGAGGTGAACTTGCATAAGACTTCTGACATCCTTTTGATAAGTTAAGGAAGAGTTAAAGCTGTGGCAGACAAAGCGTGGCAGTGGGGCCTCACTGAGGCAGGGGGCCTGTGCTGTATTACACACACTGACTTAGGAGCTAATTAGTGGCTTTTTTTGTCAATGGTTTCAAGAAAATAGCCTGTTTCTGAAGTTGCTGGGGAAATGAGTGGTGCCCAGAGCCAGAGGAAGGCTGTCCCTGGTGTGGGGGCTGCACCTGAGTGAATGGCTGTGCAGACAGGTGATGTTCAGCCAGCTTTAGGGCATGTGTGGGGCCCAGCAAAGAAATTGGGGGGGTCTGCAACAATAAAAGCACCCTGGTGAAGAACAGCTACTCTTAATTTGTATAAAAATTTTGGTCCAAGAGCCTGTTGAACCTTGCTGGGTTTCTAGGTTTAGCATTAATGTAGCTTGAGCATGTGTAAAATTGGAATCTCCCTTAAATGTTAGTGCCATGCACTCATCCCCCCATGTACTTGGTTTTGTCAGCTTAAATGCCATTTTCTGCTCTGCAGGGGATCTAAAGAGAAGGCTTGCCTCAGTTGGTAAGGGATTTTCACTGACAGGGTGTTCAGGACCAATAAAACTGGACAATTCTGCCCCTGGCTTTAGGGCTGACCATTGTAAAGGAGGCTGTGGGAATGAGGGGTGTTGACTTTTTGGACTCTGATGTGAGTCCTTCATGACCTGGGCTTCCTGGTGCAGATGGCTGTGGCTGTTGCTGAAGCTTCCATGTCAACTGGGAGTGCTGGTCTGTTCTGAAGGCTTGCCAGGAGTTTCTCCCTCGCAAGGAGGTTTGTCTGTGCTGTGCAGTTGAGCCAATAAACGAATATAAATAAAGATTAAGCTGTTTGTGGGAGGAATGATGATTGGATATTCAGGTGCCTAACGATCTGTCTGGTCTTTGGAGCATTGCTGTGAGTGTGCTGACATCAGTAGTTCATCCCCACAGGTAATAACTGAGATAAGTCTAAACAGAGGCTGCAGTAGGATGGAACACCTGAAGAAATCCAGAATTTCCAGGTGGCCCAATAAGATTTTAAATTACCTGGTATTTGGAGAAGCAGTGGGTGAGGTGGCTTTATCTGGGCAGGAGTTGTAGGTGGTGGTCTGGTGAGTCAGGGCAGTGCCATCCTGGAGAGGCAGGTGTGTCCTGCCCGGCCGTGGGTTGTGGTCCTGGCTGGGACGTCTCTGGGAGCCTTTCCAGCTGTGTGCAGAGTTCTGCCTGTGCTGCTGAGTCCAGGACTCCAGGCCTGGGTGCTCAGCTCTGCTGCTCAGACCCCCGGAGGATCTGAAAAACCAAACTCTGGGCATCTGCTCTGGGTGCTTCTGATGGATGGAACTCTTACTATCTGTAATTTTCCAGCCTTTTAAAAATCCATGACTGCCACTTCACACACGGGACAGCGTGAGAGCTCTGGTGAGCGCTGTGGATCCTTACAAGAGGTGCTGTAAAATGAGCAGTTCCTTCAGAACTCCACTGACTACAGGGTTCAATGCTGTAATGAGAATTTCTGGGTTCAGCAGTGTTGTCCCACCCAGATCCCTGGGTGAGGGTGGGGGTTCATGGGAAGGAAGGGATGGAGAAGGGAATTAAGGATCATACATATTCCAAGAGAAGCTGAGCTGAAGCTTCACAAGTGATCAGAGTGCCTGCATTTCCTAATGTGTAACTCCTCACTCCATGGTTTTTATGTAGGGCTACTTTAGGCCGCAATTACAAGTTGATTTCCATGGCGTGTATGAGCAGTGAAAATACCTGCTGGGTCATTAATACAGGGCTTGGGCTGGCAGCTTTGCCTCCCTTGTTTACTTGTTGAGCAACTCCATGTAACAGCTTAGTCCAAAAATCCATCACCAAGCCATGCCAGCCTGTCAAGGATCTCTTCCCTTACAGCAGCACTGACACAGCAGAGCTCTGACTTCCTGAGCTGTCGTATGTGAAATAATAAAACACCAAAACAGGCCGCTGTGTCCTCCCTGTTTTGGAGGATCTGTTTTTCAGCACTCCTGGTACTGGCAACTGGAGAAGAGAATTCCTCAGTTCAGGCTTCAGGTTGTTGAGGCTGAACACGGAGGTTTGGCTGTAAGTGCTGGTTCCTGGTGGCATTTTTCATTGTGGAGGCCTCTGCCATCAGGGAGTTGTTGTGGCACAGTTCTGTCAGCGGGGCCTGGAGCTGATGCTGGGATGTCACATCTCTGAGCTGATCACACAGGAGTGGTACTTTCAATAAACACACAGACCTTGGATCCTCGTTCTTCCTTGACAGACTCAGCTAAGCTTTCCTGCATAAAGATGTAATCTTCCATCCAGGAGAGAAGTTGGGCTATTTTTTGGCATTTGAATTTAAATGAGCAAAACTGTGCAGGCTCTGAAATACAAGACCTGAATGCTGAGGTTGTTCCTGCAGAGAGCTGTTATTTATCTAAATTACAGATGCTTTTTCATCTCGGCTCTGAGCATTTGCTTCTAGATTTGTCTTCACATGTAGATTTGTGTTACAGCAGCTGCATAACCTTCTGAAATAAAGGCTTGCAAATACAAGGGAGGCACACTTAAGTATTCTGAGCATTGTTCTTACCCTTGTTGTTCTCTGGTGTTGCTCAGGGAGTAAAGGCTTCCTTTGCCTTTGAGTATTTTTCTGAAGCTGGTTTCAGATTCCAGCTTTAATATTGAAATTGTTTGTCTAGAAAGGGTATTCCTGGTGATCCTCGAACCTCATCTGGACGAGTCTTTGAGCAGTCTGACCCAATGGAACTGTGCCGGGGGGCTTGGACTCAGCGCTGTGCTGTTGTCCCACTCATCCCAAGTTGTTCTGGGCTGTTTTTGCAAATGTATTGATATTGGTTCTTTTTACCTTCCCATTTGGACTTAAAGAGGCAGGAGTAACTTCTGCTTGTTTTCTAATTGGATATTAAATCTTGTTTCTGTGATAGAAATCGGGTGTGGAACTGAGTGTCTCTCAGAAGGAAAGTTCTGGGAAGTTCAGTGCCATGGCTCTGATGGCAGTGTTACTGCAGGCAGCCTGGAGAGTTGCGGGAAGGACAGAAATCCCTGCCCTCTCCTGGTTTGGCTTTTGACCAAAGGTGGCACCTCAGAAGGTGTTCAGGGAGGCCCCTGAGTACCTGAGCAACCAGGGTCTCAGAGCTGTGTGTGCAGTGTCAGCAGCTCCATCCTGGGTGTGCAGCACAGCCCGGGCTGGCAGCTGGGCCAGGGGGCTTTAGGGACAAGGCACTAAGGCAGCGTCCAGACCCCAAAGTTTATTGCTCCTTATCTGTGTTGTATCTACATTTTTTTTTTTTTTTGCCAGATTTACTTTTTCACTCCAGGGAAATGGACCTTGACTATTTTAACCTCATGGGTTTAATGCAGGCTTCTCAGAGTTCATGTTCAGCAAGTTCAGGCTTGGTTTTCCTACTCAGGTGCTTACCAGAGGGTGCTTCAAATGGAATGAAAGGACCCAAAATAGATTGATTTAATTGATCTTAATTTTTACTGTGAAGTGCTACTTCTGTGTATTTAATTGAAGCTTGAGATCTGCAAGTCACAGGTAAGAATTGCAGTGTTACAAATGTGGCTTGTGCTATTTTCACATCTTTAGGCAAGCTCATGAACTAATACACACATTCTCTTGTATGGCTTTATGAAATGCAGTTTAAAGGGGACATGGTAAATTCGCTGTAAGGATGGTTATAAATCTTTCTATTCTTTAAAGGAAGGTTAAGTTTTGCTGGCTGATAATGATTTGAATGCGAAAATTGAAGTGGATAACTGCAGTCTCCTGACACACTTATTTTTTAAAATCTGAAATTAAATGAAAATTACCTTCCCTGATGCATCAGTAACGGAGTGAGCTGTGAACTGCACTGACTTCTGCAGTGCCTGTGGGAGAGACGTGGATGTGTTGTGTTTGGGTAATGTGCTGAAGAGCCCAAACCTTTGTTTCTTTAAAATGATGATTTATCTCTTAATTGCAACCAAGTCTTTCTTAGTAAATTAGGTTTGTTTTGAGTCACACAGGGAAGGAGTGAATGTTCTCTAAAGGATAAAACACTTAAATGACTACTTACATTCTTTGTACTATTATTCCTTCTTCTCAGGGTTTCTTGTATCTACCAAAAGGAATTAGTTTCTTTAGGGAAAATAAATGAGAGAGGTTTTAAATTAAGGTTTGCCTGACTTGAATGAGTCCACACGAAACGAGATTTTGGGGGCAGGGTGTTGTGGATGGAGCCCTTGGAGTGACCAGGACACAGAAGTCTCTGTAGAGGCAGTGGCGTTTCTGCAGCCATTCAGCACTAAAGCAAAGGGTGCTGTGGATCAAGTGCTTCTGGTGTCGAGTGGCTGCAAGATGTGATTTAGGATAATAAGTGTCTGTATACACTAATTTGTTGTGCTTTTTAACAGGTCGTTTAGTATAAAAGAGGATACTGGAGCAATATCTCTTTTTGGTAAAAACTGTTGTGCTTTGGGGAACTTGGTGTGGGTTGATTTAAGTGAGCAGGTAGGAGATCACACTTAAATCTTCATGTTCCCTGGAGAAACTCCTTCCTGTTGAAATCACTCTTTGGATGGTAAGGTTGAGCAAGGAGATTAATTCCACATAAGGCCGAGTATCTGCTGGTATCCTTCTGTAGAAGCTTGAACTTGAGTGGGTTTTAACTTTAAATAGGAGAAGGGACAGGCTGTGGCTATTAACTGGAGAGCTGTCAAACCTTGTGTCCCTAGCAGAGCTGCAGGCTATTGCCCAACCTCATGTCACTTCTAGCTGCAACTCGGTGTTTTGATACACATCCGTGCCTTAGGCAACCACAAACCCTTCTTTGGTGTCTCTGAAATGCCTAAATATATTTAACTTTGGCTTCGTGCTGTTTAGTTTTTCAGAACAAGCATATTCTGTTAATCCAAGTAAATTCTTTGCTGGCACTGAATGGCTGTGCAACTTCAGTGTAAGGGAACAAGCCTGTATACTTTCAATATTATGGAAGTCGTTACAGAAGAAAATATTTTGGGAACTTGTCCTGACTGAACTCGGCCTCCCTGGGCAGTCTGGAAACATGACTTCAGAAATTGTAGTTGTTCTTGCCTTTGACAGCTTCAGGATTTGAACATTCAGAGCATCTCCCTTGATTTAGTAGCTGGAGGGCTCTACTTGCTTAAAGATAAATAAAATCAGAAAAATACGAATTATAGAGCCGACTGGTTCTGAAGCAGCACTGCTGTGTCCCTAGAGAAATCCATAGTGCAGTGTGACAAAATTAACCGGTCTGTTAAAGAGCTGTGTCCCTCCCAGCAGACAGTGCCGATGTGTGTAATTGATGTTCCGGGCCGGTTACCCAGATTGGAGGCCATTCAGGCGTTTCTTGGGGCGGTCAGAGGAGCTGCGAGACTCCTCCCTTTGCCTCCTGCCGCCCGCATCCCAGGCTGTGCACAAGGGCTGCTCCAGCCCCTGCTGAGGGGCACTGCACTCACACAGCTCCTGTCCCTTTGCCGGGGGCCTTCCTGGGCACCACGCTCCCTAAGATTCTTGCTTTGCTTGCCTTTTGTTTGAGTAGAGATCGGTCTTCAGCTCTTATTTAAGCGCAGCTTGCGAATGGAAAGTTGTGTTTGCTGTTACATTTCCTGCTTCTGAAATTAACTGTGACTTTCCACAAGTGGAAAAAGATAGGAATAAACAACTGTCTTAATGCTTGGAAGATACTGAGGTGATTTAACTATAGGAGGAAAAGTGTTTGCTTCTCCTGTTTTTCACTTTAGTGAATTGGGGAGTTCCAAGGCCAGGTTGGAGGGGGCTTGGAGCAGCCTGGGATAGCAGAAGATGTCCCTGCCCGCAGCAGGGGGTGGAACAAGATGAGCTTTAAGATCCCTTCCAACCCAAAGCACTCCATGGTTCTGTGACTCAGCTGACCAGAGAAAGGCCATGAGCAGCAGGTTTCCTGGGAGCAGTGTGCTGGTAGGTGATCCAAACCAGTTTGTCCCTTGTGACCCTCCTCACCTGGGGAAGGCATCCAAGTCCTGTGTGTGTCTTAATTCCTGTAGGGAGCCAGAGCTCTTCACTCTGCGCCTGGCTGAGGGCAGTGCCAGGGGATCTCCTCCCTGAGGAGGTAACCTGTCTGGAAGCTGCTGAAGTTTGGAGAAGCTGCAGCTGGCAGTGGGGCTGATGGAAGTGCCAGGTTGTTCTGGGAAGGAGTTCCTGCCCAAGTGCAGGGAGGGCAGCACCCTGTTCTGGTAAATCTTGGGTCTGGCTAAACAGGACCCAGAAGAAAGTTCTGTGCAGTCCCTTGAGCTGCTGTGTGTCCTTACCCTGCTCTGGCTGCTCTCCTTATCGTGCACAAGCACACTTGGCTTTATCTGCCCCCAATTTGCTGTTTGCAGTTTGCACTCAGAGCGTCTGCTGAGTGCTGCTCACACCCTGGCAGTGTTGTGGTGGTGCCCAAACCAGTGTGTGCACTGCTCCCTACAAAACAGCTCCTTAGAAACCTAGAAAAGCTAGTCTGATCCTTGACTAGCTCCTGAAATGTGCAATTGAGGGGCTCAGTTCATCCAAAGGGTCTCTGGTGGCTAAATAAAGCTGGCTCTCAACTTAGGTCAGGTCTTGCAGTATGATTATTTAACTCAGTTTTGTCAGGATTGTTTTGTGTGGACTGATAAGGGAATACATAAACTCAGGGCTTTTCTTGTATTAAATAAACTTACTATTTTATACTGTAAATAATGCTGTGATCAAACAGATTTGCTCCCTACCATGGTAAGTGGAGACTTAGAAAGGAAGGGCTCTTCACCCTCACAGATCCTGGCAGAAATATGTGAATTACTCCTAAAAGCCCCTTTCAATTCCCGTCAGTGCAGAATGCAAGAATGCAGTCATGTGTCTGAAAGCTCTAATGTGGATCAGGGCTTTGGGAGGGTGCTTGGTGTCTGAACGGTAAACTCTGCCATTCAAACTGAAACTACTTGCATTTTTCTCAAACAATTAAGCAGGCTCAGAGATGAGCAAGCTCATTGATTAGTTCTGTAAAGAAATGTCATTTCTGCAGGAGCTGAAGTGATTCTTAAGCTGCCTCAAAATCTATAATCTGAAATGTCCTGCAGTTTCCAGGCTGTGCTGCTCTGGAAGCAGCACTGTAGAGTGGTGGTTCCATGATCTGCTCTCTGGTTTGGTTTTGTCTTGTACTGAGGAGTTGGAATATGCCATGATGGTCTGAAATGCCAGAGCTGGTGTAATGTGAGGAAGGGGAGTGTTTTGCTTGGGAGGGATCTGTGAGCAGTTCCCTTTCTGCTGGCTCACCATGCCTCAGGGAAGGCCAGTGGAATCTGTTTTAAAGCAAAACCACCTTAAGTACTTTGTCCAAAAAGTATTTTGCCCAAAATTTTTGGAACATGCCACAATTTCCCCAAGTGCTGGTGCTAAACAGTGTGAAATGTTTAACTTTGCCACTTGTGTAAGGTGACCCAGTGTGAGTCCTGAACACAGAGCATCCCAATGGCTTCTGTTCCTCGATGCAGTAGTGAGGGTGGGTGGATGTGCTTCTTACCCACACGGCCTCCCTGACGGCACAGCTCCTTTCAGTGCCGTTTAAGAATTAATGGATTAAAGCTTTACCCATCATTACGTTGTGCAAGGTGTGCAAGCAAAGGAAGTGGTGTCTTGTTATAGGCCTTGACAACAGCAAAGAGATTTTTGTGTCCTGCCTGTTCCGGGCTGTGCAGCAGAGCAGAGCTGGAGCAGGGCTTTGTCCAGGATATGGAGGGACAGGACACAGGGAATGGCTTCCCAGTGCCAGAGGGCAGGGTTAGGTGGGATATTGGCAAGGAATTGTTCCCTGGGAGGGTGGGGGGCCCTGGCACAGGGTGCCCAGAGAAGCTGTGGCTGCCCCATCCCTGGCAGTGCCCCAGGCCAGGTTGGACGGGGCTGGGAGCACCTGGGGCAGTGGGAGGTGTCCCTGCCCATGGCAGGGTTTGGAATGGGATGGGCTTTAAGGTCCCTTCCACCCAAACCATTCCAGGAGTCTGTGATTGCTGGGCCTCTCTGGGGACTGAGGTAATAACTTGTAATAAGTTAAGCATTTATTTCTCAAAGCATTCACAGATTATTTATAACAGGTATTTGCTACTTCAAGGAAGTTGTCTTGTGACAAAAGCATCGAGTGGTGTTTGTTAAAGAGATTTTCAAAGTTTTGTGCCAGAAAAAGGGTGGTGAAAATGAGGCCAACTTAGGCACTGAGGAGCTGAGAGCTGTGACTGTCTGTGTTGTCCTGAGGAAGTTCAGTGGGGGAGAAAAGTCTCTTGGGAGTCCCTCTTGAAACTCCAGAGGAACAATCAAATCACATTTCTTCTTGATTCTTTCTAATTTCAAAACTTTCTTTCTCTTGCTATTGTTTGTAGGTGTCTCTAGGGTTGCAGTGGCTGTCAGTAAAACCCAGTGTGTGAGGGACTGTCCTGGGCAGGGTGAAATGCTCCTCTGGGAACAGCTCTGCCCCTTGGTGATGCTCAGCCCGTTCCAGGAAGGACTGAGCTGCAGCAAAATGTGACTGGAGGAGGGAAGGGGGATGAAGAAGTGCTTTGGGAGGATGAGTAAAACCTTGGAGACTTGGATTAACAGCCACTTCTCCTTGTGTGCTGCCTTTCTTCTAGAAAGGCAGAAATAGGGGAGGGAGTGTGACTCATGGCAGTTGGGCTCTGAGGACCTAAATGGAAAAATGGGAACTGTGAGGAGCAAATGATTCCCTTCTTTCTCCATTATGCCTTTTCCAATGGAAACTCTGCCTGCCTGGTCTGACCTTGCTGTTTGTGTCATAACTGCAGTCTGATATTGCCCTACATTTCATGGCTCTTTGGTTACCTGCTGACATAAATCCCCTGCCCAGCACACCTGGTCACCTTTCCAGCTTAGAACCTCCACAAATCCACTGGATTTTCCCCAGCTCTGGCCCTGCTCTGTGTCCTGTGAACTTTGATACAGCTCTCAGATTCAGATCCATCCTTCCAGGTCTCTCCACAGTTCACACTGATCTGTGTAACTTGTTGGTCCTTGGTAGCTGTTCCTGTCTGTAGTGCACAGAAAGCTGAGAAATATGGAATAATTGAAATAACAGGAAAATTATAGACATGGTACAGAAGATCTCTGATGGGTAAATTGTATCCTGGCTTATGTATGAATAATTGCAGCCTTTGGATCTCAGGGTTTTATCCAAATGGAAAAGGAGTTCAAAGAAAGCCTGAAATTTTGTAGGAAAAAGTGACATTTTGTTGTGGATTTTGATTTCAAGCTTGCTGTGGTCTTTTGACCTGGATTGTTTTGAGATCAGTGAAGGAGAATACTGATGTAGAGTCTTTTATTCAGGAGCACTTTCCTAAAAGCACCTGTTATTTTGGGAATAATTAATACTGTTATCCCAGCTGAAAGTTTACTGATTTTTATTCTTTAGATCAATTATGGAAAAACGGACCTTTCTTAAGGCGAGATTAAATTTTGCAATTTTGCTGTCAGACCCCCAGGGTCTCAGAAGTGCTTCTCCTGCCTTGCCTCTGCGTTCTTCTGCCATTTCAAGCTCTACTTTCTGTTCTAAATGGTTTTTGGTTTAACTTTGAACTGTTGCTTTTGCATTTAATTTCTGAAGAGTGTAAGAAGTGATCTTTAACAAATATGCAAAGATAATCAGCTTAATCAAACTGCTTTAAAAGCAGATTAATGCCTCTTCCGAGTGGGAAGATGAAGGAAGCCAATGTGCCGACCTGCCATTAGTGGATGAGTCAGTGCAGTGACAGATGTTGACAAAACTTTTTTGATGCTTTGGACTCTTATAATTAATTTTATTCTTCACTCATAAAAGCAGAGAGTACAGAAAATGGAATTAAATCTTTTTGAAATGCTCTGATGCAGGACAGTTCCCATCCCTGCTGTGGGCACGTGGGATGTTCAGAGTGGCTGTGGGTCTCTGCTCTGCCTGTCAGGTATTTGAGTATTGCTGGGGGCACACCTTCATATCCAGCTGCTCTCCAGCTGAATGGTGTCATTGCAGCCAGGGAAATCTGTGAGGGACGAGGCAGAGAGAACTGGGAGAAAAGGAGGCTCAGGGGGACCTTCTTGATCTCTACAGCTCCCTGCCAGGTGGGGGCCGGGCTCTGCTGCCAGGGAACAGGGACAGGATGAGAGGGAATGGCCTCAGCTTCTGCCAGGGGAGGTGCAGGGGGGATGGCAGGGAACATCTCTTCATGGACAGGGTGCTCAGGCACGGCTGCCCTGGGCAGTGCTGGACTCCCCATCCCTGGGGGCTTTCACAGCCCTGTGGATGTGGCTTAGTGCTGAACACAGAGGTGCCGGGTCCGTGGTGCTGAAGGTCTTTTCCAGCCTTAAGGAGTCAGTGGCAGTGGCAGCAGAAAGCACCAATGGCTCCCTGAAGAGCACCTTCCTTGCTCTCTGTGTTTCAGGCTCTCTGTTGGGGAGCAGCCTGGGCAGCGGCCGCGCTCCCGGTGCTCCCACCCCTCTGTGGTTTGCAGCTCGGCCGCGGGCTCACCACATCCCCCAGCTGGTGGGCAGCTGATAGCAGCACTGTTCTGCTCCTGCTCCTGGGCACGCTCACACCAGCGTAAAAATAGTAGGGAAAGGAAGCTCAGCTCCAGCAGGAAGAACAGAAACAGGAGAGAGGAGGAGAAGAACAACCTGTGAGCTAAAGCTGGCCAGAGAGCAGCCAAACCCGGAGGGGATGACATGAATGGGCAGCCTGTGGTAATCCAGTGCAAGAGCAGCCCCCCTCATGGCAGGGGTTGGCTGTGTGGGAGCAGTGATATTGGGGAGGTAAAATGTAAACAGGAATGCAGAACTTTGCATCAAACCCCACACTTGCATAATAATAGGTTGTGACACAACTGGTGTGGAAATGCCATATTTCGGCAAAGGGAGGGGAAATACACCTTCAAAATAGTCAATTAGCAGGAAAAAAGCTTCATTTGGTTGTGTTTGTTTACATTTTTATAAGGATAACTTGCAGCTAGAGAAAATCTGGATTTGTTTTTCTCCCAAGTTATTTTGCTCTTGTGCTATTTCCATGCTTATCAAATCATGGCTCTCCTGCTCTGGCTGATAGAGCCTTTCAGCAAAGAAACTCGAGAGACAACTTTCCAATCACCTAATTAAACAAACATGTTGGTTGAAACTTCTCCAGGGTGCTTTTCCTAGCTATTTGCCAATGTTTTATTAAAATAAATGTCAAGAAAAACACTGTCACAGGCTCATATAACTTAGATTTTGGAGTTCCTGTAATCCAGCACTGGTGAGAGTAGGGCTGACTTTGATGTTGGATTGGGTTGCCTTGGAATTCCAGGGGTTGGAGTATGTCCAGGGATGGAAGTGCTACAACTTGGAAACCATTCTTTGACATTTCCCCCCAGTTGTATTATTACTGTCCATGTTTCCATGTTTCACTGGATGATTGATACACAGTGCAATTACTCTACTTCTCCATGACATCTTCCAAGAAAAAAACTGGAGGTGAGACCTGTGTGCTGAGTGTTCTCCCAATGCCCAAGTTCCCAAAACAGGCAGCAGAGCAGGACCTTAGGAGATGATGCAAAGGAAAAGTGAAGTGTTCTTGTTGCCATTCCCTTCAGCACCGGCCCTGTGGCAGAGTCACTGCTGCCCTGTTCAGCTTGGGCAGTGCTGGGCTGTCCTTGGGCACCTGTGCTGAAACCAGGGCTGGGGATTCTGCCCACCCAGGTGAGACCCCCCTGCAGAGCTGCCCCAGCCCCGGGCCCAGCACAGGGAGGACGTGGAGCTGCTGGAGCCAGGCCAGAGGAGGCCACGGAGCTGCCCCAGGGCTGGAGCCCCTCTGCTCTGGAGCCAGGCTGGGAGAGCTGGGGGGGCTCACCTGGAGCAGAGAAGGCTCCAGGGAGAGCTCAGAGCCCGTTGCAGTGCCCAAAGGGGCTCCAGGAGAGCTGGAGAGGGACTGGGGACAAGGGCTGGAGGGACAGGACACAGGGAATGGCTTCCCAGTGCCAGAGGGCAGGGATGGATGGGATATTGGGCAGGAATTGTTCCCTGGGAGGGGGGGGAGGCCCTGGCACAGGGTGCCCAGAGAAGCTGTGGCTGCCCCATCCCTGGCAGTGCCCAAGGCCAGGTTGGACGGGGCTTGGAGCAGCCTGGGACAGTGGGAGGTGTCCCTGCCCATGGCAGGGGTGGCACTGGGTGGGCTTTAAGGTCCCTTCCACCCAAACCATTCTGTGAGTAACCAAACCAGCTCTGAGAATGGGACAATCCAATGAAGGTGCTGCAAAGCCGATTCCTTACCAGACACACTTAACTATAGAATTTACTGAAAGGGTCCTGTCCCTTTTCCATCTCCTGCCCTTGGCTTTCCTGGTGCTGCTGGGTGTGTTTTCTGTGCCTCCAACAGCCGAGGTGCTGCAGGGGAAGTGGTGGGAGCACCTGGAAGGGGTGGCTGCAGCCCTGTCCTGAGGGGCAGCTCCCTGGGGCTTGTTAATTAATCACCAACCCAACCAGGGACTGCTCCCATCAGTAATTAGTGTTTTGGAGAGGGCAGCAGAACTCAGAGCAATGTTTCTTCTTACAGTCATCTTTTTCCCCCTTATTTTGGCAGAAGTTGTTGACTTAGGAAGTGATAAGGTTTGAGGTGCTTATCAGGGCCCAGCAGCCCTGCAGCAGGAATGCTGATGAGCCTGTCAGGGGGTGTTTGCTGAGCACTGGCAGCAATAAAGGAGAATTATTAATGCTTATATTGGAACATTTTTCTCCTGTTTTTAAACTTCTTGACAAAACTCTTGAGATTTGGTGGCTTCTTCCAAGCCTCATTAAAATCAATAAAAAGCTTGTTGCAGATTTTGTGAAGGGTTTGGTTTTTTTTCACTTGGACTGAAACCACACAAAATCAGTCTAGCTCCTGCACCCCAAATGTGTATCTTGCCTTTTGAAAAGCAAATACCTGGCCAGCAAACTGTCGCTCTGGAGTTGCATACTCTGCCTTCATAGCTCTGTTTTTGGTGCTTCATAAACTGGCTCCATGTTTACCTCAAAGGTGACTTTGTATCACCAGGCAGCTGTCAGCTGAACGTGTTGCATGATCAAGCTGGAACTCACAGTGAAACTGTGTCTGTTCCCATCTAGGTGCTGGCCTTGGTTTTCGACCCCTAAAGTTGTTGGAATTGGTGTTTGGCTTGTTGGCCGAGGGAGATTTTTTTAAAAATAAAAACAAAGTTGACCTCTGTTGCAGGTAACCAAATGTTGCTTTTAGAAACTATTTTATAAAATGGTAAATCAAAGTTTAGCTGAGGTTTTGGACAGCTGGCATGGACACAGGGCCTGTCTGTTAGAGCACATCCTCAGCTCTGTTTGTGTAAGTGCTGGCTGAAGGCAGAGCCATGAGATTCCCTGAACTGTGTCCACCATGTGGGATGGTAGAAATCCTTTTGGTGCATATAAATTTGTATTAGAATCTTAGAATCATGAAAATCCTGTGTGGGAAGGGACCCACA